>WEKY01059090.1:0-19731 GCA_013390045.1 Picathartes gymnocephalus
CTCATTCACACCTTTTCAAGAAAAGCGGAAAACAATATACAGTGTGACAGATGGCCTTGGCACTGCAATTCTTCAGCATCTGGTAGTAGTAAACCACAATGCCTATGTTTGTGTGTATACATACATAGAAAGGGAGACCCAAAGACACACATGCAATCTCATACACTTCCACTTGTACACATGCATTTTGAAACTGTATTTTAAACTCCAGTGTAGAACCATTTCTAATGCAGATATAAATAGACCACTGAGTCGGGAAACAGTTGAACTGTATAAAAGAATACTTGTAAATAATTTCTTTTGAATAATGTTCAATGTCCATAGTCTAAAGTAACTGCATCTCTTAGATATGAATCCCTTTAGAAAGTTAACAATACAGCAAGTAGAATAACAACACAAAAATCACTGAGGCATATGTATTTGCAAATAACTCAGTTATGCACATAACCCACAAAACTGTATTTTCTCAAGCACCATTTTTCATTGCGACAAACAGGATTCCCTATTTAAATATTCAATATACATGAGATAAAATGGGTCTTTCTATGCAATTGCCCTCAGTGATTAAATTGATGCCTCGAAGCCAGTCCAACTCCAAAGAGAATAATGAAATAATAGTGAAGAATCCTCTTTGTCTCTGAATGAGAAGTAAACAAAGGCATACCTTTTTTACAGACTGGTAGCCCACATTCATGTGCTTGATTTTACTGTACTCTAGGGCCTTCTTTTTAGGATTAAGGCTCATGGAAAGCTGTAAATATATTATATGCATGTGAAACAATGAGTTAATGACTTGCAAAAGTTTCCTTTTTTAAATGTAACTGATGAACCCCCAAGTTTAAAATGCCCTTTTTGAATTCTGTACTCCCACTTTCCCTTTGGTCAGCATGTTTCAAAATGTATAATCTCCCAACTTTACAGAACAACTTGTACATTCAGATACTAGAAAAAAATATTTCAAAAGGTTTAAAAGTCAAGGCGGTAGAGATCTGAAGACAGCAACAGTATGTCAATTTTGTAAACAGCAATGGATAAGTTCTGAACAATCATGTTGTTAAAAGAATTTTGAAGGATTTATATATACAAAAGTATATAGGTACAAGTGTATATACATGCATATGTCCACACGTAGTCTGATCTTGCCCTTGCTGACTTTGATGGAACAAAACACAATTCCACACATTTGAAACTGAAGCACTCAGTTATTCCTACTGAACCAAGTGACACTTGTGCAGTGACCACAAAATGGGCTTTAAGACAGTACAAAACTAAAGCTTTATTAAAAAGCAAAACTTGTGGTCAGCGCACATTATGCAAAAGGACTGTCTTTTTGATTGCACATGTACAGCTGTGAGGGATGCCTGGTGTCATTTAATCCAATGTGAATCACATATGGTAACATCCAGACCTCTTAGTGCAAGCTGGAGCAGAGGGACACATTCTCTTGTGATGTGAGAAGCAGAATATATGGGGGAAGAATTTAGCACAAAATTAGCTGTACTGTAGTCACTTCTCATTGTACTTCATTTATGTACATGGTTTATCCATATTTTCTATATATTGGATGAAAATCTCTCCATTAAATATTTAAGCACACGACTGCACATAAGAATATATTTCATGAGTACAAACTTCAAAAGACTGTCAGTGTTCACATACATCTGGACATAAATTCATCTATTCCACATAATTGAAGAATAAATTATGAATTTTAGCCAAATTGGACTTAACAACTCTCAAAAGTTTGCCAAGGAAAAAAAAAAATGTTTGTATAAACATTTTTTAAAAAATTTATCTTTTTAGAAGAGTGATTTCAGAAGCATAGTTATGGTCCAGCCTGCAAGAATGAACTTCAAATTTCTGTCCTTACCCTATTAGGTCATGAGAATATAAAGATGTACACTGCAAGGTAAGAAGTCCACAAAATGGATGATTAAAACCTAAAAACTCAGTTGTACTAATGCAAGAGCTGTTCTCAAGGTATACAGGATCACAGTGATGACATCTCCACTGCAAAATACTGATTATTACCTTGTATGTTGTATGAAGGACAACCTAATTTGCTTGTATTCTGGACTAAATTTGAGAACCTTGAGGACATTGATCAGAAAAATCAAAACCACCAAACCAATCCAGTTTTATCTCTCTAAGTAACAATAGGAAACCTAGTACATTTATGAGTAGTTCTTCCTTCTGAAGATGTGTTCTGGAAAAAGATTAGGACAACCAAAATTTAATCAAATCAGTACAGACAGCTTTTAAAAAAAAATGTGGAATTTAAGGAAGAATCTTTCCTACAAAATATTTTAAACCTTCCTGCAGAACACTATAGCACATACAGCAACAGTGCTGTACAATCTAATTAAAGAGCAACTGGAAGTTAAGATGTATTTATTCTTATCTGGCAGATGTGCTAAATAGAGACAAAGTCCATGTAACTTCTTGTGTATTAAATCTTCTTATTCATGCTTAAAGGGTCAGAATGAATATTGGGAAGACAGTAATAGCCATATTGTACGGCTTAAAATAAAGAGGGAAGGAAAGGACACCTAACCTGAGGCCTGTAAGAAATCACTGCCAACAACCTTTGATCCAAGAAGCCACACCAATGCCTCCTACAGGTAGAGCCAACATATATGTCCGATTTCTCTCCCTTTTGGATACTGGTGTATGTTAAACTTTGGAACTATCACATGCAGATAGGTTGTGCAAAAACTGTATGCCTTTGAAATGTTTGTAGTATGCTCTGCTTTTACTTCTTTTCCTTTTTTGAAAAAGGAATTTTCTAAAGCTGTGTTCTTCTGTAAGTGCACCCATTCAGCTGGAAAGGATTACAGCCAACAACCGGTTTTCTTATTTGGTCTCTGAATTCCCTTTGAGAAATTAAAAGAAGAAATAATTAAAAAGTATAGTTGCCGTACACAGATGAAAAGAAAAGAAACAACTGCTAAGGTTTTGGCAAAGCTTGCTTTCTTCAAACATTCTCCTTCTCAGTTGGCTGCTTGATTAAATGAAGAATGCTTGGTAATTGCTTTTTTCCTCTCGATTATGTATGTATATCTAGTCATATCCCCATACATACATGGCAGTTTCATGGAGAGAAAAAATTTGTAGGGAAATACCAGAAGGGCAAAATGAAACAGAATCAAATTCTTGTAACTAGATATACATTACTTTAGTCTTCAGTGTTCTTGCAACTAGATATACGTTAGTTTATCCTTCAGTGTATACAGAAGAAAGCTGACTGGAACAGTGATCCACTGCATTTACTTGTAGGAAACTGTTGTCCTCTGGCATGCTGCAAGCTGCATCACCAAAGATACCTACAGACCCTGCTGGAAAGTCATACACTGGGAAAAGAAACAAAACAAAAAAACCCAGTTAGTAAGTAGGACAACTATATTATGAAGAATTTCCTAATACTAATGCATACAACTGGAAATGGTTTTAAATCAAATACACAAATAAAATAAATAAGGCAACATAATGTATGAAATTAATTACATAACTTACTGCTTATCGAGGGAGGAATTCTCAGTTCTGTCAGAATCAAGTCTGAAGTAGAGCAAATTTCATTGCAAATAACACCTCCCCATTTAATGGGCATTAAAATTGTGATCATTTTAAAAATAACCTTCATGCTGGTTTAACAACTTTCATCATATTGAACACAGGATAAAAGACAACAAAATATTGTAGAATGCATTTGTTGTAAAGCAGACCCTAGCACAGAAATTACTACCTTCTACAAGTTGCAGTATTAAGCCAAAGAGTAACTGTTTGCAGACACACTCCCATCTTTTGGATAATATGTTTACATACTGTGAGATGCCTCTTTGAAATTACAGGTGCACTGACTTTGCAATACAATTCTGAAGCACCAAGACATAAAAGGGACTTCAAAGTACAATAAATGTTAAGTGGATTCATCCTTTGTGGAAGGACAGTAAAAGACCTGGGCATTAGTTGAGCGCTAAGATTAGGCTCACTGTTCTGTACTGATCCTTTGCACAGTGCTCTTTCATCCCTCCAGAGCAGCATGCAAGCCCCTTAAGTACTTTTCATCTAGCACAGACTAAGTTAAGTGCACACAGATGAGTGTGCATCCAGGCAGTTTTTGTCATGGAAACGTGAATAAATGAAATTCAAGACTTATAAAAACCAAACATGCACCAAGCAACATCAGTAGTTTGAATCATCTCAGATCCCTGCCACAATAAGTGCAATGGAGTGGAGTGGCTGCACAAATATCACAGAGGGCTCAGTGGACTGTATTTTCAAATACACAAGCCAGAGACTGCCTAAGCCCCACAGGCTAGAACCTTGAGAAGCCTGCAACAGTGTGCAGACCGCACATGGGCCGGTTGTCACATATGGTGAATGCCTGCCTCCCAACACCAACCACTCCACGAAGGTCTGAAAACTATCGCCTCTTTGTAAAGAGTCAAATCCATCATGACATGTCACACCCAAATACACAGCTCATGCACATCTGCCAAAGTTCACAAACCGTACACAACCATACATGGAGTTATCAGCTCTTA
The DNA here is from genome assembly GCA_013390045.1 of Picathartes gymnocephalus. Classification (NCBI taxonomy): domain Eukaryota; kingdom Metazoa; phylum Chordata; class Aves; order Passeriformes; family Picathartidae; genus Picathartes; species Picathartes gymnocephalus. The sequence continues at coordinate 4,545 of WEKY01059090.1, forward strand.
CTTACCTTTGATACCAGAATGACCTGAAAAACTTGGATGGAAAATGCCAAGCCCTGCCTGGCCCACTGATGTGAGAGCTGAGCAGTCTCCAACAGAAGGAACCATGTTGCACGAAACACTGTCTCGTATGTTCTTCTGAGTGTCAGCATAATGTGGAGGGCAGAAAGTCTGAAGCTGCCCATAAAAACCTAGAATGAGAAGAAGGCCATCAGTAAAAGACCTGGACAGAGATACAAAGGATAGATACCATGGCCATGAGAATGATAAAAACAACTGTCCTACCACCAGATCTTCAGTAATTTTAAACAAAAAAAGCATTATTGATATGATGCTCCCTAAAACTTCCTCAAGTTGCTTCTAATTTCAAACACAATCTGCTACATGGACATCCTGATTCCACCATGACCTGTGAGAGGCACCGACTGGCTAGAAGGTGAAATTTTTCAGGAAATTTCTCCCTGTACTGCGAAATCCTGTGTCTGAACTGGTGCTCTCCAGAGCCACAGTGTGCATCTGCCTGAAAAATGATGGCAAGACAGCTGATGCTAAGACACCTGGCTGATACTAGGGTCATACATACAGACTGTGAGCAAAATTTTTTTTATGATGGGAAGAGAGCACAGAAAAGTAATGTAACTTTCCTAGATACAAGTTCTTTTCACAATTCAGTGTCAATTACCCATCTTTTAAAAGAGGAAGTCATAAACTTTTGGAATCCCAGGATCAGAAAGTCTTAAAGTTTGAAGCTTAGATATAGAAGTAGCTATAGAATAAAGTAAAAAGTTTAAAATGGAGTAACATAGAACTGTATGTTAGTACATGACTGGATAAAAAAGTCCGCACTGTGACAGAGATGTAACACAAGTTTGATTGATTATTGGTGGAGAAATCAAAACATGATGGCATGTGGCATTAGTTTATTGGGCAATTAACCTTTAAAAGACCTTGTAACCTACAATCTTGTGACCATTTTTGAACATGGCTGACCTCTGCAGACGTCTGTGAAGGCATTCCTACACCTTCATGATAAAGAAACAATAAATCAGCTTTAAAACCATAAAAAGGTGGTCCCATCTCTACCCAGCATAATCCCGACAATAAACAAGAATTAAGCATATGTAGTTCTCTTCCCCTCAGATACTCAGCACTATTCTAAATGTTTTTGTGTGCATCTGCAGTGCATCCAGCTACAGTGCAGAAGTCTTAGAACTGGCACCCAACATGACACAGCAAAATCTCCTGCCTTGGTGTTTTTATTCACGTGGTGCCATGCCCAAGATAATCAGCTGAATTACAGCTGAATGTAGGATAACATGAAACCGTATCCAATTCAGGTAGTAGACCCTGACCATACCTGAGATATCTGTTGGGGAACTAACTGTACCATCAGTGTTCTGTGTTTTCATGTAGCACTGGAAATCTAAAAAAAAAGGCAAACAGGTTGGCTAATAAAGTTCCAGCAACTGAACATTTCAGCTGCAACTCTGGATTGTATAAGTTTGTCTCATTAAACTGTTTAAAGCATGCACAAGGTTACATCAGCTGTGTTGCTTTCAATCAGTACGCTACACCAAGATTCACGATGTCAAGGTACAGAACAAACAGCTACTTTTCTGACATGACAGCATTACTTCCTTAGGAAAGTGAAATATTTTTGAATATGATAAAAGAGCTATAAGCTTAAGAATTGCTTCTAAAAGCAAGAAGTTCTTGGTTTTTATCACATAAAGAGCCTTGTCCTGAGAGATGCTGAACATCTAAAAAGCCCTGGGAGACAGCTCAGCTCATATTCACACGTGCAGTTGTGGTCCACATACATTTGTAATAGTGTCCTTATCCTACTGAACTGTTGTGGACAAATATTTCATTATAGATATGTAATGAATGACTGCCACAATTATAATTTCCATATGGTCAGAAGTTTCTGATGGACATCTATTTCCTCCTCAGTCATCTCTCTGCCTGTCACAAGAAAGAGAGAATATTTTCTCACGAAAATCGTTATAGTTGCCATTCAGAAATATACACCATGGATGAGTAGCCTTTGCTGCTATTGCGTGTGAAAATTCCAGCTGTCTTTGGTCTGAAATACTTCAAGATCATGTTTCTTTGTGCTATATTTCTGCATGTCCACTAGGCAAATTACGCAAACACCAAGTAATCATGTGGTACTATCTGGTTGTGAAGAACATAAGAAAAAGAAAGAGTAAGAGAGACATCCAAGCCACATACTGTACTAACAGACTGATTTGGAAATGTGAAAAAAATAGAAATATTTCTGTTTATTAAAATCTTATTATTTGTAATTTAAAGATAGCTGTTACTAGTAGTGCTGTCTGTATATAGGCACTAATCTGACCAACGCATAACAGCTAACAATTTTTTTAAAGAAATGACAACTTTTTTTTTTCTTTAAATGAATGCTTTGCATATATATATATGTGTGTGTATATATATATTTTTTCTTTCATAACTCAGACAGCTCTGGTCATCAGCTTAACTCACAAATACACGTGACCAGAGTTACAGACACAATATTAAAGAACAACCAGATTTCTAGTACAAAAATGTTCACAGTATCAGATGCATCCAAAAGCAAGTCAGCTTTGCCCATGCCCAGAGAAGTTTTACCTTACCCTATACTACAAGCACAATAAATTTTGTCACTGTGAAGAGGAAACTTCTGTTGCTGTTCTTTTCTTTCATACCTTGCATATCTCTTCTGGCTTGTCTCAAAGCAAGCAATACCTTGCTGTAGATGCCTGTGTCTTCAGGCACCTCTCCTGAGAGTAGTTTTTCATGGTTGAAAAGAATCACAAGTACAATACAAATGCCGGGCCAATTGTTGCAGATTTCCAGCACCTGTTCTGTCTTCTGTCTACAAACATATACAACAACTGAGAAGTTCTCATTCCAGTCTCCAGGTCAGAGTAGTTTCAGATTTATGGAATGGTAACACAGTAAATGATACTACAATCTAATGAAAGGAAAACAAGAGCTTCACTTCTACAGCTCAGTGAGGCATCTAACATCATCACTTCCAAACTTTCCATGCAGCAAAGAATATTGTGAATTTCACAAGGGCAAGAAAAGGGAATATTTAGTCAGTTATGTAATATTAACTGAGGCAATAGAAAGTCCTCTCTGACATTACTGTGTACACTGAAAATCTCTCAGAACAAATTATGAAACTTGAACTGTAGACAGTGTTCTTCCAAGAAAAAGACGTTTCACAATACAAGTAGCTATTAGCTATAAGAAGGCTGTCAGTCTTAGATCTCATACATATTTCTCTCTAAAGGATAGTACTCTGAGATCACCATGATCTTTTAAGACTCTCAGGCTTTCAGAAACTGTATCTATTTAGAACCTGTTTTCTTCAAAGAGTTTTTGGGCAATGAAACTCTTCCTTGATAAAGCCAATTTAAATGGAACTCACAAGTTTAAGACTACATACTGAGGCAAATTGTCACTATTGTCTGGCAGCAGATTGAGCTGAAGTAGCTTGAGTTACAGCACTTTAAATCTTGAAAAGGCAGGTTATGAACTGCAGGAGATAGAAATTAACAGAACTTCCCACAGCCACTTCTTGTATACATAATAGTATGGTGTGGTGATAACTCCATGGTGTTTTTCTGCATTGTAATGAATTGACCGAGGAAGACAGCAATCTTTGTACTGGTACTGAGAAAACATGAACTCCTGAAACACCTGCTTTTGAGAGAGAGAATTTAGGTAAGCGTTTAAGGAACACAGAACAATGCTTTCAGTGTAGCGTATAGGATGAGACAGCTGTACTTAAGCTGGAGGAAGTACATTCTGACAAAATACCATGTACAGTGACAATAGGTCACTTATCTTTGAAAAAACATTTAACACCCACGTTGTGGGTACTGAATTGCACTGTATTATAGCTTTCAATACTAAAAAAAATTAATTAAAGTTCAGTCTTCATTGTCCTCATACTAGTTTTAAGTGCAAAGATCTTTAGAATGTGAACTTTGAATTGTTATCTGTGTGCATATAATTCCTGTCAGCAGTATCTATTTTCAACACAAGCCTTCCTAGGAGAGCGAGGCAGATACAGTAACGCTAACATGGGACTAAGTACGGATTTAAGGTCCAAGCCCTTAAAGTCAACCATTTTTTAGTCTCAGAAGATAGTATTAAACTATCCTCTGAGATTAAATTTGGACATGTAATAGGGCTTGAATTCAAATGTGACATTCAGTCAGATGAGGGTCTCTACTGGACCTTCTTCTTGTGAATGATGACCCACATCTTTTGTCCTTTTAAATCAGAGAGAGAGATGAGCACACAGTAGCATTGTTCTGGCCTGCCCTAAAGAGAAGATGCCCAAGGAGATATGAAGGTTGCTGCACAAGACGGTGCAAGTCTTGTGTGGAGCAACAATTAACCCAGGGTGATTTGTGAACCCCTGGGAGGCAGGATTCTTTGGAAAGTCTTCTACTTTGGAGAAACTGGTTGTGCTCCTAGCTTCTAAGATTCCTAAAACTCCCGTGACCTTGAGAGGAAGAAAGTGGTAAAGCCATCTGTATAATTGAAAGACAACTTTTGTTCCAGGCAGGAAGACAGACCTTAATGTCTTGATGCCTTTCCAGAAGATGAATTCTTGCCAAATATTCAGCAAAAAAGGGAATCAAGTAAAATGTTTTGTGCTGTGGGAACAGAAGGGCTAACCTGATCCCTTCAAGACCTGTATTAGGAATTTACTGGACCTGTTCTGGCATGTTTTCACATATGTCATATGACAATGAGCTGCCTATTAAGAAATTTTACCCTGTACTCTGTTGGCCATACATTATTATTGAAACTTCTATCAGAGAATATAGGAAGCCAACAATAACAGCTTACATCCATTGGTAAATCTCATGTTCTTCTAGTACTACTCAGTGCTGTAAGGAATTACTGCTTTGTGGAGAAAACCACCTGTCTCAGATCCTGCTCCTCTGTCACCCAGTACAATATGAAGAATGCAGCAGGATTGGCACTTTTCTTTCTCTCCATCACATTTATGAACTCAGGGAGATGCCCATTTCTTCTCTTTGCCCAAGAAGACTGCTTTCTTTAGTGGAAGAAAATAGAAGAAGCCTTGTGTCATGGTTTGGCACTGGCTCAACACCAGGCACCCATGAGAGTCACTCACTCACCCTCCCCTGCTACAGCTGGGCAGCAGAAAGGGAAAAAAATTAAGATAAGGGCCAGGAGAAAATACTTCAAGGGCAAAACAGGCTCAGCTTAAGGTTGCAAAGTGAAACTTATTACTATCAATAAGATCAACATCAAGAATCAGAGGAGGATAATGAGAAGTAAAATAAGCCCTTAAAATACCTTTCCCTGCCCCAGGCCCTCCCTCCTTCCCACTGACAGTGCAGGGAGACAGGGCATGAGGGTTTCGGTCAGCTCATCACTGAGATGTTCTTCCCCTGCTATGCCGTGGGGTCCCTCCCATGGGAGACAGATCTCCATGAACTTCCCCAGCGTGGGCCCAATCCCACAGGCAGCAGCCATGCCACACCTGCTGCAACGTGAGTCCCTCCCACGGGCTGACGGCCCATCCAAAACTGCTGTGGTGTGGGTCTCAGTTCCCACGGCGTGCAGTCATCCAAGGACAGGCTGCTCCAGCGTGGAAGCAGGGCCCTCTCTCTCCAGCGGCTCTCCCACAGGATCACAGCCTCCTCCAGGCATCCACCCACTCCGGCATGGGCACCTCCCGCATGGGCTGCGGGTGGTTCTCTGCATCCCCTGTGGATCCCCAGGGGCTGTGAGTGGATCTCTGCATCCCCTGTGGATCCCCACGGACTGTGAGTGGATCTCTGCATCCCCCGTGGATCCCCACGGGCTGTGGGTGCATCTCTGCATCCCTCGTGGGTCCCCACAGGCTGCAGGGGCANTCGTGGGTCCCCACAGGCTGCAGGGGCACAGCTGCTTCACCACGGTCTCACCACAGCCTGCAGAGGAATCTCAGCTCCAGGGCCTGGAGCACCTCCTCCCCCTCCTTCTCCACTGACCTTGGTGTCTCCGTGTTGTTTCCCTCACGTGTTCTCACCTCCTCCTCTTCTCTGACTAGAAGCAAAACTGTGTGACTTTGTTTTGTCTTCTTAAATATGTTATCCCAGAGGCGTTACCAACCTTGGCCCAGCCTTGGCCGGCAGCATGTCCATCTTCAGAGCCATCAGGGACTGGCTCCGCAGGACACGGTGGAAGCTTCCAGCGGCTTCCCACAAGAGCCATCTTTGAGGCCCCATGCTACCAAAAACCAGGCTGTGCAAAACCAATACACTGTGCTTTTCCCAGGATGTTTCTTATGATATCTACAATGATAATTCTCAGGAAGCCTGATCAATAAGCAGAAACCTAAGACCTTTAAAAGTCCACTCTGCTATGTACCTTGTATCTATAAATATGGCAAACCATATATTTAAAAAATTGAGAGGAAACAACAATACTGCTGTCAACCCACTCCTGAAATGTTAAGGTAATTAGCATTCAGTCTCCATACCAGCTAGGAAAAACAAACAAACAAAACAACCCACGAGCTGTTAATTTTCTTCTTGGCTACAGAAGAAATACACAGGATTGAAGAGAGAGAGAGGTCTTGTAGAAGTTGATTACACAGCACAAGTGGGAACACAGCTGCAAGAGTCTTCCGTGCTTACAGAAAAGAGTTCTTCATCTCTCCACAAGTGCAAGGGGGAAAAATATCCTACCTCTTGAAAACCTGGTTAACACTTACGTGCTAAATCAGGAGGGATTAGAAGAGTAACATTAGAAAACTAAAAGCCATCATAGAATTTTTTGCCATTCTGTTTCAAGAACAGCACTGAAAATCAGTCTAAAGAGAAACATGTAACTCCATACCGGGATGAATAACAACTAGCTAAGGTAAGAATTTAAAGGAAGTCTGAAGGCAGGGATCTGAAGGCTACTTCCCAGTGTCTTTCAAAGAAAAGTGCCTTTAAAATATCAGTGCCAGTCCCTGAAGCACTTAATTTGAAGACAAGAAATAGCGACAAACAACTAACATCAGTGATGGAGATTTTTCCTTCTTACCCTGTATGTGAAGGGCATTTGGCTGAAAAGAAGGGCTTTCTCCTGGCTGGTATGTCTTCACAGGTATCCCTGCAGGCTGTGGAAGCTGAGGAGGTTGTGGAGTCCGTCTCTGCATCATGGGATGTTGAATGGGCATTCTCTGGGGGATGATGTGATGAGGAGAAGGAGCTGGAGCAACAAACCTAGAAGTTCAAAACCACAAAACTGTAAAATCTCCAATACATAAGAGATAAAGATTGCTTTTACTTTCTTGGGATTACTTTAGTTATTTGCATAGATTCAGACTTCCAGAATAACAGTCTGCAGCTCATATTTTTAAATGGTGACATATCATTAGACAGCTGGGAAATTAGCAGGCTGAATTGCCCTTTATCATGGAAAACTACTTTTAACCCACTCCTTCTATGGGTGTGTCTAAGTCATAATTGGAGGAGATGCCTCAAGGGGGACCTGATTTTGGAGGCACTGCCAGCTGTTTACCGTAAGGCTTTGTATCAACTTTATTTATCAATAAACAGCTGTTCTTCCTCACTGCGAGTAAGAGATCAGTTCAGGTCATTGGTCACTAAGGAGGTAGGTATTAGGTTCAGGTCCAGGCTCTAGAAATCTTTGCATGTTACACAGACCTATTTGAAAATAAACAATCTGATGTCAATACAATGCAGGTAAGGGCAAATGTTAAATTGCTTCCAGAATCTGACCATATCAAAATGTTGATCTGGACTCAAACTATAAACTTACAAGCCTGGCAGAGGAGAGTATGCTTGAGAAAAAACCTGGTAGTGCAGCTACCACAGAGGTTCATCACCTCAGTGGTATGTTTTGCACAGCTGTATCATTACAAGGATATGCATTACTTTTGAAGATTTTACATAAGAGTTTTATGGAATTTAATTTTTTACTGATTTTTCTCTGCATTTCCTTAAAACTGCATGTTTAAAACCTCAAAGTACATTACAGATAGGTTATGCGATCTTTTTTGCAGACAGAAAGCTAGGGTTTTAAGAGCTTCTGTCTGTGCCCCCCGAAGAGATTCATGGGATCTGGCTAGTTAATGAAAGCTTGGGAATGGCTCTGGGCCACTTTTTCATCAATGAGAGGAGAGCTGGAAATGTTCCCAAACACCAAAAAAGAACCATGATATTTCTGCAAGAGGTTGATTGGAAAGTGACGTGGTGTTTCTGTTGCAGATCAGCCTGTCTCTCTACCACTAACACAAATAAGCTGCAAGTCTGCTGAGGAGGAATACCCTTCTCACTGTGTGCTCAGTGGCTGCTGCTAGGAGGGATCAGTGCCTGCAGTTAATACAGTCTGACGGTGTTCTACCTTATGGATCTGGACCCTGTTGTCCTGAGACTGGACCTTGATATACTAAATTACTTTGTCTTTTTAACCACATTAAAAACCCTGTTTTTCCTGAAGAAGTGTAAGGAATTTTTTATCACACCCTGAATACAACAGAAAGTCCAACTGCAGTGGCAGCACAACCGAACACCTCTGGGCAGGGTCATCATGCAGGTTATAACTGTATTTAAATACAAGTCACTTGAGATCTTTTGTGCTGCAGCTAAGAATCTGTATTTGTCACATGTTATCTATGTGATTTTGACTTCATTTGAAAGATATTTACTACATTTCTGGTGACCTGTAATCTACATGTGGAGTGTAACAAATATCAAGATGAACTTTGGATGATGTACTGCCTGTTCAGTTTTCTGTGAGAAGCACTTTTTAAAGCATGTTAGGTAGGGTTTGAATGGTCCCGGTGCTGATGTCATATTAACTTCACAAACACATATTACTTCAGAAATGCTGTATGGATGGAGGAAATAAAGACGTTACTACTGAGCCATTGAGTCTTTAATGTGTCAAATATTGCATTGTTCCAGATAACTGATGCAGAGTAGAAAGACATACCAGGGAGGAAGAGAACAAAGCATGGACATATTTCACAATAATACTAGAGAACATTTGTTTTTAGAAAGAGAAATTGGTAGTTATATTGTGATAAAAATATCACAGGTTTTTAAAAAGTACTATAACTACCTGGTTATGTGTCTCCTGAGTAATAACTGGAGTTAGTTTTTTGTATAGAAGTCACATAGAAAGACTGTTATCTCCTCCCAGAGATAGAGAGCCAAGCACAGACAGTCTTTAAATACTATTATTATTTTAAAAACCATGGGATATCATCCTTTGTGTTTTCAAGATTAATTAGTGTAAATTAATTTCTGAAAAATTGTTTTAACCAGTAGCCACTAATGGGAAAAATCCTTTTCAAAACTCAAAGTGGAAAGCACAGTTTTACAGATTTACATTTGATTTAGCATCTAAAAAACTTCCTCCCAATAATAATGCACTGCATTTTACAGCCAGACAAGACTCCTTTCTAGTAGATAGAACTGGTCTTTATGATGATTAATAAATCAGTTTATGAAACGCTGGCTTACCCATATCCATGACTATAGTTATCTATTTTTTCTTCTGCTCAACAAAAGAGAAACTTGTACTTGTCGCAGTCCTGATTTGTCCCTGAAAAAATCTCATTATATTCCTGGCAGAACAGCTAATTAAATTTTCTTCCTGAAACACTCAGGACTAGCTTGTAACCACTTGGAAACTGAAATGAAGAGCTATAGTCAAGCCCAGGTGTCAATTCAATCAAAAACCAGCCAGATTTGCAGAAAGTTGCCCTTTCCTATACCTGATAGGTGTAACATCTGAGCAGGAATGTTTCTGGAGCCATTAAGAAAATTTTTATTTTCCAATTTTAGCTGTGAAAAAGTGTCCTGCTGGAGAATGACTAGATTTGGTAGTAAACAAAGTGGATGACAAAGGTACCAAAGCTTACCTGTTTTGATGAGATCAGTTAAAATGCCACATACAAAGGGGGTTTGTTAATGATCAGAACTGGTCATGACTTCATGAAAAAAGAGATTTTACTCTAGCATTTGTTTACTGAAGCTCACTCAGTCAACATTCACTACAACTACATGCACAACCTAAGCAATATGTGGAAAAGGAAGGGGAGAGGAAATCTAAGAGTCATAATATACAGTGTAAATAATACATTTGTATAGTACTTCCATTTGGTTTATTTTACCAGGGTTGGCCACCTACAAATAAATTCTTGGTGCAGTGGGGAAACAAACTCTTATGTATGTAGCAAGAATATATATAAGATGTTTCTTCACCTAGAAACCCAAGTGCTTTGCAACTCCTCAATTTATTTCACTGCAACCAAGTATTTTTTTCTTAACATATTGAAAGAAAGGAAACTTCACCTGAATATAAAAGACAAAATTTACCTACCACTAATCCATACTACACTATGGCACAAAATGCTACTAACATTAAATATTTGAGACATGAACTATGTAACTATGTTGGATGTAGTTCTGTCTTCATCCTTTTTCTTTTTTTTTTCTCAACTTCGCACTGTAAATTAAAGCATATGTCACCATTCCGACAAAATGAATCCTTATGGTTGCTACAGATATGTTTCTGAAGTGGAAATTGAACATTAAAGCTGAAAACCTTGGTCTTTTTTTTTTTCTTCAGAGGCCATAGTTTTCTTTGAACAATGTGTAAACACAGTTTATTCAGTTGCTGCTCTGTTAACTGACTGAGTCCTTTTTACTGGGCTTCAGCAGTTTGGGAACATATCCAGATGTTATGCAGTTCACACAGTAAGGTGGTCAGGCTTTCATCTCGCTGAGCTGAGCTGAAGGCTTGGCAGGACAGAGGACTGAACTACAAGCTCCCTCTAACAGGTTGCTGTCTCCAACAGTGTCCTGTGCAGTGCTGTGCTTTCTGAAAACGTTAAATGAAGAACTATCCATGATCATTCCTTCTTGAATGCCTTTTTATTTCTGGGAAAATCCAGAAAATCTGGGATAATGTCTCCATTCTCTGCTCTGTCATTTTTCTGTGAAGTCACATTTTGGGTGGCTCCACACTTCATGCTGTGTGTTAGTGTCTTTACAAATCCTCAGTCCGCTGTCAGTGAAGAAACATTCTGTTGTAACACAGGATTATGAAACCCAGCATACTGAACTACAAGTTAGTCAGGCTACCTATCAGTGACAATCAAATAAACATGCTTTAAAAACACTTTTAAGGAAAGCACACCTTTTGCCAAGAACAAATTTGAAAAAATGAGATGTTTTCCCCAAAGTTATGAACATATTCATTTGATCAAAATAACAAAAGCCTAATTTTTCACCTACCTAAGATGCATGTTTCTCTCCAATGATTTCTCTCTTACAAGCTTTGTGGGTTTCTTTTGTTTAGTTTTGTTTTTAAGGAATGCAATCTTCTTGCATAACAGAAATATTTTGGGCAAGAAAACCAAAATCTAGCTGAAAGAAGGGATGGCAGGAAGAAAGAACAACCCTCTGACCAGTTTAAGTGGAATTGAAAGTGGAATTTAAGTAAGGAAGCTCTGAACAGGCACCTCAATATACAGACTCCCTGGAGGCAGACTATGTAACATTTTTATAAAGTCTCTCAGTATTTTATGTGCCTATATTGTATCAGAGTACCATGTTTCTTGCAAATGTGAAGAAGAGAAAAAAAATGCCTTTAGAAAAACAAAAGAAGTGTGAGAAAAACTCCAAGCTTTGCTGGGTTTGCTCTGAAAGGAGGTTGTAGCCAGGTGGGATTCAGTCTCTATTCCCAAGTAGCAAGCAATTGGACAAGAGGAAACATCCTCAAGTTGTGCCAGAGAAGGTTCAGATTGAATAACAGGAAAAATTTCTTCACAGAATATGTGGGCAGGCATTGGACCAGGCTACCCAGGGAAGTGGTAGAGTCACCATCCCTGCTGATATTTAAAAGACATATGGACGTGTGGCACTTGGGTACATGGTTTAGTGGTGGCCTCAGCACTGCTAGGTTAACAGTTGGACTTGATGATCTTAAGAGGCTTTTCCAGCCTAAATTATTCTGTGATTCCGTGACTCTGGCTCAGGCTCAGGGCTAGCCTTACTGACACCTCCGACTCAAGCATTTGTCATTTATATGTGTCGTTTGCCCACTAAAAAGAAACATGATTGACAGGCAATCCTCTGAAGCGTCCCACACCTGGAAAGAAGTTAACATTTTTATTTCAAAACCACACTGTTAACTAAAGATCTTCTTCAAGGCAGTCCTTTGTATGCTACATACAAAGGGCTTTGTAACATCTGAAGGTTGGGTGTCTTGGCTTCTTGGTTAGAACTACTCAAAGGGTTTTGCTTCTAGAAGTCTAGCTGGGAGCTACTTATTATTTTACAGCAACATTATAAAGGGAATATAACCACACACTCAAATAAGCAAAAAGAATCACTGTTGCAGAACTTATAGCATAATGGTATTGCTAAACTGAACACTTTGGCCCTAAGTTCTTCTTGTCAGCCTTACACTGTCTCTAGAAATTCCCGTGAAGCTGGGATGCATCATGCTTTAGGGACATACTGCTAGCTCTGGTTCACAGGTGGTTAAAAAAATCACTTGGACATCCAGGCCATGAAAAATTCTGTTCTTGTCTCACACTGATTAACAGGCTAGTTCTTGCTCAAAAGCAAGATGTGTATTTGGAAAATTCATTATATAAAGAAAGAATTTTAAAATATTAATTTCAAACATTTACCACCATCAGTTTTGGGACACTGAGCTGCATGTGTTAACTAGGCCATATAAAACCATAATTTTTGATCTGAGTTTTAATTAGATTATTCTTTCAGCTTATTTGTATGCTCTTGCCTTCTTGTATTACAGAAGTGAGTGAAAAGAAAGTGAAGAAAATATTCCCTGTTATAGATATGCTTTTAGGTACATATTTGGTACCTTCATTGAATAGTTGCAGTATTTCATATTAGTGGAGCACTCAAAGTTAGTATCAAAGAGTTGGAACAAACAAAATGTAAATCTGCCCTTTTATTATTTATGTTTTCTCCTTTGATAAATGAAGTTGTTCCTTAGATCCAAACTCTCTAACTGCCTTGCACTATGTGTTCACAGAGTTTTGTACACATAATGAATGCAGTGTGAGATGTGTTCCATGTTTGGCTCAGTTTCTCACACTAATAAGGCTTAATCAAGTTCACACTTTCCCTCACACCACCTAGAAGATAAAGACACAAAAGAAACCCTCCCATTACTTCTCTATTCCATGTTATCTGGAAATGTAGAGAAGTGCATATTTCCTTCTGCTTCTGTCTCTCGTAAACCTGAGTCTGCTGTCCAAAAAGTGGCACAGGCTTGCCCCCAGCATCATCAAACAGCCAGGCCAGTTTGGATCAGCTTCAGTCCAACAAATACAGCCCTCTGCTGGAGCAAGTGCTGGAGCCTGTCCTAGCTCTGAAATGACCCTGGGCATGCACAGTGTGTCAGGAACCAGACAGCATAGAACCACAGAACCACAGAATAGTTTGGGTTGGAAGAGACCTTTAAAGATAATCTAGTCCAACCCTTACTTGTGTGCAGGGCAACGAATCCTCTACTTGGACCCCTAAGTCCTGCAGTCCTCTCAACAATGAGGTTGAAATAAACAGGATTATTCACACCTTTCAAAGACACTATCTCTTCCACTTTCTCTACCGAAGGTTTGTTCAGTTCACATTTTCACCGTTCTCATCACACCCATGACGTGAGGTGACAGCCTACTCGCAAGGCCCCTAGGCGAGCGTACTGTGTTCGATTCAAGATGCAGATTCTGCCTTAGTTCTCCTTTTACACGTTTCCCTTAATTTTTACCCTATGTATTGTAATCAACACTGCTGTAATACTTTTTTCCTTTTCTGAATTTAAATTGCCATTTGTCACACTACCTAAATGAAGACACTGGAACTTTTCTTTTAATCCAAAGCAGCTCCACATAGGGGAACTAGAACTTAAAGCCTTTTTAGAGAGCGTGTATACACTTAACACATGAGAAAGGAGTATACCATGTTAGCTTTTTATTATTCTATAGAGTACTCTATTATCTTGACATCTGAAATGCATTCAATGAATTGAATGAATGAAGTCTCACTCTAAGCATCTCTGCTATGGTTTTACAGCAGAAGAACCTCAGAAATGGGCTAATAAGAAGATCATTGTCTTTTATAATGACATTTGTAACTATAACAACTATTAATGTGTCCCTGCCTGTCATGCTCTGGCAATCACTGGGTATGGATGTTAGACAGGCCATGCATTGAAGATAAAACTATACTGGGATGGAAAAGCCTCTGTGTCAGGCAAGAGACCATGGGCAGTCCCAGAGGGTGTGCATGGAGGGCCAGAGCCAGCACAAGGGAAAAAGACCTGGATCATGAGGTCAGGAGTGGGAAGGAAGGAATGAACAAGTAGGTGAGCTCCAGTGATCATGAGGTAGCAAGCTCCATCTTAGACTGATGTACAAAAAGCTCAACAACTCACAGTGGCTCCAGAACTGGCTGAATTCACATGTGAAGTCTGAAATAAAAATGTACTTTCACGTGCTGTTAACTTCCTTCTTCTTTCTTCCTGATACAAAGCAAAGTGAATATTGCTTTCATCCAAAGAAATTATGCTCATTTACCAGTAATTGAAATATACTTAATGTTGTTTTCAGGTTTATAATTGGGGATTTTGTACTCTTCAAATTACTGCCATATCTGTTACTCAACGAAATTAAATACTTTGAAATACGTTAGTGAAATACAGCAATTAATCACCTAGAGCACTGAAAACGAAATCTAAAAAATAATGTTTAGGTGTCCATGAGCAGATAGTAAGAGTTTAGTATTTCATGTGATGATGCCATCTTCCTGACTTCTCTGCTAAAAACCATTTACTTAGGGCTCTTCAGACTTGTGATTTGGTGGACTTCTGGTTCAATGAACTGTAGATTTCCACATCTGTAGTATCATACATCATTGGAATGACTGCTGAAAATAATTTAGGGAATGTCTAGTGATGAAAATCAAAATACATCCAAGCAATTGGTTATTATGTCACTGAAATATTTAAAATCATAGAATTTACAATACCTAACCAGCATGTAATAAAATATACATAACTGTCATAAAATAAATCCTGACTATAAATCAAACTCTAAAAATAAATAAAAATTTGCTCATTATCTACTGTTCTTCATTAAACAAAA
>WEKY01059092.1:0-22522 GCA_013390045.1 Picathartes gymnocephalus
TATAAATAAAAGGACTGTCATCAAATTTCTAAACTTCAACCCTTTAAGTGGGTCTCAATATCAGTTGTATGTCTCATTCATTATTTCATGGAGATACTTAATATTTTATAGTGATTATAATAATCAACAAGGTAACACAGCAATATAACCTTGCTAGACTCTGGTTCTTTGGGGGGGGGTTTTTGTGGTGGTGGTTGTTGTTGTTGTTGTTGTTGTTTTTTGGTTTTGTTTCTTGTTGTTGTTGGGGATTGCTTGTTTGTTTTGGTATTGGAGGGGTTGGTTTGTTTGTTTTTTGGAGTTTTTTGTTTGGTTTAGGTTGTTTTGTTTTTTATTTTTTTGGGGGATGTGTGTTTATCTGTTTCTTTGGTACTAGTTAATAGATTTCTGTAGCTGTACACAAATATATCTTAGAAGAGACGTGCATTTTTCAGAGTTGTAGAGTGAAACATTTATAACCTGGAGTGTAAAACATAGTAAGCAGCAACTTGAATAGAGGTCTTAGAGAAAAACATTTCTGTCTTGTATATTTCAAGCCAGTAATCTTTCATGATAAACTTCAAACTTGAAATTGAAGCAGGAACTTTTTAAAATTAATAGTTGGCCAAAAATCTGTGCTTTTCTAGGTGTTTATAACCATCTGGGAAGTTTCCAAAAGTACATGTTCATGTGGTTTTAGTGAAATCAATTGCTTCCTTAGAAATATATCAGAATGAGTAGAATTTGGAGTGCAATATTTAGCTCTATTTTCCTAAATCATATAGTGAGAGCTTATGCCTGGTTCACATCCTGCTCTGTCTTACCCAAGGTCTTGATTTAAGGTTTTTCATGTCAGGAATCCTTCTGCTATTGACCTCTTCCTCATTTAACACTTCAAGGGGGAGGAAACAAAGACAAAACCCCAAACAGAACAACGAAGTTGAAAAGAATTCAAATAGTCCTGACACAAAACAAAAACATTTTTAAAATTTTTTTTTATAGGATAATATTTTCATATTTGCTGAATATCAGATTTTTTTTTTTTCACATTTATATCCACTACTGACATCTGGAAAGACATTTGGATAAAAAACCACCATTCATCAACATTTTAGCTACATTTATTATGTCAAGATTGTACCAAGAAAGACAGACTGCCTATTAATTTCAGTAAGAACAAAACTGAATTTGTAATATTATAATGATAAGCAGGATTATAGAAAACTTAATAGTACAAGAACAGAATGTATAATTATTCAAGTAGGATTTTTAGAATTATGTACAATTTACTCAGAACATAACATCATTTACTTTCATAACAAATAGCACCATGAGAATAAAAATTATTCTGTCCCTCTAAATATTATGTGTTCCTTTCTTACTTTGTTCATGTTTTATACTGAACCTGTGCACATTTGATATCACGTCCTTATTATCAGGGAGTATTGCTTTTGATTTAATATTTTTCTAGACCCTCTCGTGATGTGGGTGTTTTATTAGGTTTGGTTTGCTTTTTTAGGATTTGTGCAGTTTTTATTTCTTGGAAAATAATGGTAGATTTCAAAATCATGTAGCTTGTTAAATGTTTCAGAAGTGATTTATTAATATGATGCTGACATTCATAGATGAGGCTGTCAGCTCTGCATGTGACCACATTAGGGAGATTTTACTCCCATAAGCAGTGCCATTGATTACTCCCCAAAACAATGGGTAAGAGGATAATAGTCTGACCTTAGATGATCTTAATACTTTTTAAATTAAAAATCAGTTTAAAAGAAAGGTCCTGCTCTTGTATGTTTATAGGCAAACAGAAACTTATTTCTGTGTTACTTAGTCATTGGTAAAGATAAAATCTTATTCCTTTGTGCACTCCTCTGAAAAAAGAGTGACATAAGTTCTAGATATTTATTAGATCTAGTGACATACATTCTGTCTATATCATATTTAGATTCCACTGTGATAAAAATGTGTAAGACAGTGACAAAAATGACAACAACTATAATGTTAACAACCAAAAGTCTCAAAAGAAGTCTTTGGACAAGATTGCTCAGTTGCATTTGCAAATTGCATTAAAAAATCACTGTTTCAACAGTCTATATTTATTCCCCAAGCCTCAATTTTTTTCAGTTTATTAACAGAAAAAAGTAGCTTTCATTTCTTCGGTATCTGAGGGCTGTCAGTAGAAGTGTGTAATAAAACGAAAATATTACCAGTAGTTTTGGACATTGATAAAAATGTAGGTATGTATATAGTGGGTGATAGAAAAGTATTGTATACTGCTAATTAAGTTATATATTTTGAAGTGACAGTGTACTGTACAGTAATCCATTCCCAGTGTTTTAGTTATGTTATTTCTAAATCTGTGTGTTTCAATGTTTTCTTTTTCTGTTTAAAAAGAAAACACTGTATTAGATGCTGGATTCGAATCATCTTGGGAGGCACTATGTAATTAACTAGTCCTTATGAAAAACTATATAACTAAAGAAATGAAGGTTTATACAAGATAAGCCGTAAGTTTGTTAATGCAGCAGCATTAGAAGAGTTAATGGAATTTAGACAGTATGACTGAACAGCAAAAAAAACCCAAACAAAAACAAACAAGAAAGTATTGGACATTTTTGTCATTAAAACAGTAGCATTGTTATGAATATTCTGATGAAATAATCAATTAACTAATATAAAAGTCTTAACTATGACTTTAAGTAGAAAATTGTGAAGTATAAGGCATAGCAATATCAAGAGTACTGTGTTTGGAATGTGTAACCACAGAAACCTCACCAAGAAGTTACTGGGGCCTTATGTTTTGGGCAAGAAAGTACAGAGTCTGTCATGCTCAGCAGTTATGCAGCCTGGAAACCCACTACCCTTCCCATCTTGATTTTAATATCAAGGATTCCAATTAGTAGACTTCAGTAGAAGCAGCCAATGGTTGTTCTAAGATAAGACTATTGATGAAATTGTTAACTATTGGAACCAGTCAATGTAAAGGGTAACCTAAAGAGTGGACATAGTATGCAAAAGGATTTATGTAACAATGGTTTAGCAGGAAAGGTATATAAAAGGGGTGAGTTTTATTTGTTGGGTGGAACACGGTTTCAGAGGAGTTTTCCCCCATGTTCCCAGCACCCTGAATAAAGAAATGTCTGCTTATTCACATCAAATTGGTGTTGGATAAGTTTCTTTCATCCCATTTGGTCACAGTATCAGAAGATTAAAAGTTTAAAAAGTGTAGTATAAATCAGAAAAATACAATTAGAATTAAAGGAAAGAAAGCCATTCCAAAAAGTGAAAGGTGTGCTCTAACTTTCAGATTGCTAACTCTCACAAGGAAATAAACATAACTACATTAATTCTATACCTTCTGAAAAAGCCAGCCATGCCTTCCTCATTTGAGGACCTGATATTTACCTTGATGGCTCCTGGGAAATACTGAAACAGAATTTTAATTCTGAATAGGTAGAGGAAGAAAAAATTCAAAATATTGAATCCATCTCCATTTCCCTCATTTTCTTATTACACAGATACAGAGTCTTACAAAAGGGATCTTGGCACAGGGTAGCATGCGCTTGGGGAAACAAGCAAACTATTCTCTGGATGTCTAAGGAAGGTACTTCAGTTGGATCAGGTAAGACTGCACCTAGCCTTTGTTTTGCTGAATCCAGCTGATGCGTGACTTACTCCTGCACATACATGATCTATGGCTGATCTGAAAACACATATAAAACATCACCCAGCTATGTAAATTATGTATAAAGGACTGTCCTACATGACTATGTCTGCATTTCCAGGAACAGTTTCTACAAACACCCTATCCACATATGGTATGATCAATTATGCAGCAAGAACCGTGCGAGAAGTTGCTGAAAGAACTGGATTTTTTCTCCCAGAATGATTAACACACTGAAATCAACAAATCTGTGTAGACACAGCAGGAGATGACTGGACAGGATCTTCAGGAATGTCTAAAATGCCCTCTCAAAGAACTCTTTCATCAAGGAATCAAATACCTAATTGAGCAGGTGGGTATAATTTCAATTACATTGTTGCAATTCCTTTCACTATTTAAGATCAGTCCATTAATTCATCTGTGCAGATGACTAGACATGGAGTACCTGGCCCATCCAACTAATTAATTACTCATACATGAATGTAGAGAGGGGCTCTGCTCTGATACTGAGTTACATTACAGATATAACTGTAGAACCAACTTGAGTTTCACATATTTTTCCATGCCTACAGTGAGAGGACTAGAGGAAATGGCCTTAAGCCAAGACAGGGGAGGTTCAGATTAGGTATTAGAAACATTTCTTTTCTCTGTTAGGGTGGTCAGACACTGGAATAGGTTGCCCAGGGTGGTGGTGGAGTCACATCCCTGGAGGTCTTCAAGAGGCATGTGGATCTAACATTGGGTGATGTGGTTTATTCAGTAGTTGTGGTGTTAGAGTGGAAGTGCTGCATTGACAATTGGCCTGGATGATGCAAAAGGTCTGTTGCAACCTTGATGATTTCATATCTATAAATGAAGTTGCCTTGCCACAATCCATAAGCTAAGAAGGTGTGAAATGGAGATCTTTTTTCAGTCTTTCATTTATGGAAAAATCTGTTTATTTTCACCATGATAAGTAGGAATTTTAGTGTTGTTTAATCACTCAGTACCTGAAATGTACTTGGGAATTTTTCTATTTCTTCACAATATTTTTATAGTCAAAAATGAGCTACAGTGAAGAAAATCAGCTAACAGAGAATTATTTCCATAAAAAATTTTCTCAGAAGGGAGCTGTCCAAAACAAAAAATATCAGTGCCAAAGCTATGTGTCAGATCTTGGCTATTTAGTATAAAAATAATCCATGCGTTTGTGTTTGCTAAATTCACAGCTTTAAATCTCTTCTGAAGCTGGAAACAGAATTTTTCTTATCAGAACTAGAATGAAGTTATTTTCTTGGGTTTGGGTCTTGGGTGGTTTTTTTTGTTACATCAGCCAGTGGGAGTAGAAAGTCTTGCAATCTGAGGACTAAGCATTAGCATTAGAATACGTTAGGGAAATGGGTATCTAAGACTTAGGTTCAGTTCTTGATGTTTGCCATTCATGAAGTATCACTACCAGGCATGAAGTCTGCATGGCAAAGGGCATGGCTGCTAGTTAGTACCTTGGGATAACTATAACCTATGCTACTGTGCAATTTTGCCTTTTTTTTTCCCCTCAGCTGAGAAAAGCCTAATGTTTCTATAATATTTTTAAATCTAGAACAATCTTATTCAGAAAAAAATCTCTACCAATTAGGATTCTGTAGATATCTTGCTCAGAGCTAGCTACAGTGTCTGTGATTTGTGCATCACTGCATTATGTATATATTGCTGATGAAAAGCACTTGCAAACTAAGTAAGATGTTCTTCAGCTCCCTATCTGTAAATGGGAGAGAGTAGCATTCCTTTTGTCTTTCTCATTTAGACAGAAGTTCTAAGACTCCAAGACTTTTTTATTATTGTTTGCTCAGTGGTTAAATCAATATTATAATTGCATTGAAACAAATGATTGTTAAAAGTGGATGGAAATACTTAGCCAGCTAAAGAAACAAATATAATTTGTATTTACAATTGAAATTACAGGCAAGTTAGAGGAGGTAACCTGTGTGATACAAATTTATCCCTGGTGGATCATTCTTAATCTCTATATTGCAATATGGAAAGAAATCCAATTTTTCACAGCACATACTTCAGTTAGACTGTTAGGGGAAAATATGCCCCAAGTGTTTTGGGGTAGAGATATTTACAACTAGCCAATAAAGCTTATGCTGAGTTCATCAGAGTTACTCCCCTCCAAACCTCAGGCTAAGCTCCAACTGTGGATTCTGACAAGAGCAGACAGCTTCCTAACATTTCTTCAACAATTTGCAGACATGAATTCTGAAAATATCAGCTTCAGGGATTCATGATCCAGCAGCTTTGCCTTTAATGACAGGATGCAGATTTCTCATCTGGCCTTGAACTGTCGGTTTTTTTTTTTCTTTTGTATGGTCTTTTCTTTGTGTTTTAATTTCCTAACTTGTAAAAAAAAGTAAGATTTTATTGGTGTGCTGACCATGCATCCTCTACACTGTATTTTCTGCTCAAGGGGAAAAATGTTCACTTGCAAAACTGGAACTTGATTTCACGCTTCTTGGAGAAATTCCACATACTTCAATTTACAGCTAACACATTAAATTTTGAAGTGTGAGACATAGTGCTCTGGATGTAAGGAAGATTGAGAAGGATCCAAATATGTTTCTGCCTTAAATGCATGTATTGTTCTATAATTAGAAGAAGGATGGATTTTTACAATGAATAACATGATAGTATAACAAATGAAATAGACTAGGGATAATCAAATTACAATAAGTTATTATGACTACATTGTGCTTTCAAATATTTTTACCATTTCTGTGCAAGAAAATGTTTTGATAGGTCAGAGACATTTTAAATACTGTTGATTAATTAATGGATTTTAATTTTCAAATCAAAAAATAGCCAGAATTTATTCTCAAGGCCTGTATTTCTTGTATTTTTTTCTTGTATATTTGAAAATCCTGCATTCTGAAAATAACACTTGCATTCAATTCCAGTTTTAATTCATATATCCATTACCATGGCATCTGTTATCATCTACTAATGTACAGGGGACATTAATATAAGTGTTTCAGTATTTAACAAGTCGTCTTCTTTTAATAGACTTCAGTTCACAGATGAAAACACACTTGCATTATACCCACTGTGATTAAACTGTTATCAAAGACACAGTGTTAAAGGGGAAAGTCAGGGCAGGAGGAAGTGCCTGCTTCAGCCAACTAAGCAACTAAAAGTCTAGACAAAAGGCCATATAAAAAACCAACTGTGTAGCAGATATATCAACAATTTTTTTTTTTTTTTAATCCTGAAAGGAATTCATGTTTATTCACACACATATTAGTTATCTATGCTTTCTGTCCCCTTTCCCTTTGGATATCAGACCAAAAGAAGAAATCTTATGCAATTGTGAGACATTTAAGTGAAGGAATGAACTAGATCTTACAATATTCATGCTAGAGTGCACAAGGGAAAGCATACCAGCAGGTCAAAGACAGTAATTATTCCACTCTACTTGGCACTCTTGCAATTTAACTGGAATAAGGTGTCCGAAGCTAGACTATTCCATAAAAGAGACTCACAAACTGGAGGAAATATAGCAGAAGTCCACCACAGTGGCCATAAAATGCAAGATGATACATGAAAAGTAAGACAGATTTGGGTTCATTCAGCTTAAAGAGAAGAAAAAGAATGTCTAAAGCTACCTAATGAAAGTTTAAATTGAAGGGACACACTTCTCACAGGTGCACAGTTGAAAGGCAGTGAACCCCAATTATACCAGACAAGATATAACGAAAAACACTGCAAGATAAGAATGATATAATACTGTTGAAGGTTGCTCAGAGAGGCTGTGGAATATTCACTCAAGGAGCTATTCCCGATTGTCTAGAAAAAAATCTTGAGTAGCCTGGTGTACCTCCAAAGATTATTGACAACTGAAATATATCTATGGTTTCATAATACTAAACCAGAAAGCAGTCCCAATATAAATAAGCTAATAGGGTGAATAACAGTCTTGAACCTGTGTACTGAAACAGTGTAACTAACAGTTATAAGGGTTTTGTAACACTGTGATGTCATAATGAAGCACAGTTTTCCATAATTATGTAAGCAATGTGATCACCAAAGAAACTCATTGGAGCTGCATGTAGGAAGGAAGAAGTTGCCAGAGAACAAGAAAAAGGAAGCATAACTTTGCAAAATGAAAGTACAGCTCCTCAAGTATACAAAGAGACTAGCAAAAGAACAGAAAACAAGAAAAACAGTGTCAGAAGCAGGGGAAGGAGGCAAAGGCATAAAAACCATCAGGCAAAAACAAATAAAACAAATTAAATCTGGAAAGAGAGAATAATCCTACCTATCTCTGATTAGGAGCTTTCAAGTTGGAACATCCACACCTTGGTCACTAAAAACTACCAAGAATTGCAGGCACATGGGCTCACCACACTGTATCACCTCCATTGTACGCTAAATTCACAGGCAGTTTAGAAGTGTTATGAACTAAGATTTTTGCATTTGTTGTGAAAATAGTTAATACTGTGCAAGAAGTGACCATCACTTATAAGCACCAGCTCAATGAGTGTGATCAGCAAAGTTCAGTTGCAAAATTTAAAACTGACCTGATTGAGCAGTCTTCTAAACACTCTATAATAGTAATTTCTAGTTCTCTGATATGTGTGTGTACAAATATTAAAAAGCCCCTCTGTAAATATATATATATACACATATATATATATCTTTTCCATTGCTACAACTGAAAGGGAAAGACCCTCTTGACGCGACTGATTCATGGATCTCAGTTTCAAATTAGAATTTTATCTATTTTTTTTTAAAGGATGTCTTGTTATAACAAATGAGACAGCCTGTTAACTTTTTTTTCTCAAAATAGGCTATTTCAGCTTGTTTTGCTTTTACTTTATCTATAGATACTTGTCATTTTGTATCTTTTCATGACCTTCTACTCTGATTGTAGTAAGAGGCAGTAACAGATCAACATTCAACGCTACAAAATATGCGTTCACATTGGTGCACACATATGAAAAGAATAAATTGTTAATGATAATACTAACATGATAGTAATAACATAATAATAACAGCTGACACTGTTTAGCTAGAGAAACCAAAGCACTTTGCAAAGTATGTCAGTGTGTTACACATTCTTGACAGAAGGATCAGCTCATCTATCATTGAAAGTCAGATACTTAGCTGGAAAGTAACGCCCTTTTAAAATGTACTGTGTCCTTACAGAAAATTTGAGGGCATAAAAGATAAATCCAGTTCAAATTATATTACCTCTTTATGAGGCAAACTGTTGAAAATGGCCAAGAAAAAGCATGCAGCTTTTCTTTCTTCTCAATCTTATGGTGTTACAATGAGCTAGTGGGAAAAGAAAGTGCAAGAGGAAACCAGCATTCAATAAAATTAGAGAGGTAATTCATGCTGACAGAGACTAAATTATCCTTGAACCATCTACAGTAGCTCTTTCAAAATAGAAGACATACAATTACGAAAAAATTAATGCAGAAAAATCACAAGAGGGAATGACTTTTGAAATACTGAACATGAAGAAAGAATGTAAAACAATTTGTATATGACTGCTGTATTTTAAGAAAAAGGCTATAATGTCATTCTGCCCTCTGAAGCCTTGAGCTGAAGTTCAAAACTATTTTCTTCATTATCATCCTTTTTCTGTGTTCATTTTCTTTCTCTCTGTTTTCTGCGGAATTTGAAAGTCGATATGGTTTCTATTTAATTAGTGATAGAATCCTATCCAGAGATCTGCTTAGTGTCCATGGCCTTACTGATGCAGGAATTGACATAAGTTCATTTCCCTTATGACTCTTGAAACATAAATTGTGTAGGACTTCAAAAGGACTTTAAAACTTTTTTTTTAAAAATTTCTTTCTCAAAATAACACTATAAAGTGATCTACACTCTTGTATACTACATAGCAAATAAAAATCTCGACAAAATGGACTTTGGAATGTAGAGCAGGTTCTGGCAAGTCACATGGAGTTTGAAACAGGCACCATATAGCCTTATCAGCAGCAGGTTTTATGCTTTTCATATAATAAGATCAAAAATAGATAAAACCATTATTTTCTTGATTCTTGGATTATATGTGCATTTTACATTATTTCATTTAAATGAGTTATACAGGATGGATTTATCTAATGAACCTTAATAGCAATCATTACATTTTAATGCAGAGTGGAAGAAGTAAATATTCAAAATAGCTTTGTCCCTGTTAATCAGAGTATGTACCTCTAAAAAATTCCCATCAATTTAAAGATGCTAAAATATGCTAAAAATGAGCATACTGGTTTTTCAGGAAGATCACGAGAGAGACTGATTTCATACTACATAGAATTAAATAAAGTTATGATACGAAGCACACACAATAGAATTTCTAGGGGAAAAAAAGGAAGCAGGGTGCTCCTGGCATTTGAAATTAAGTTCTACATCTTATACATATTAATTTTATGTCTCTACAGCTAGCTTAGGGCATTAGTTGTTGTCCACCTACTATACCAATAACTATTAACTTTTTGAAAAAACAAAGATTATTCCAGGGTAGAGAAAATTGAATGGATGAGCAAAAATGTTTAAAATTGTAAAAAAAACCAAAACAAAACAAAAAAAAACAACCTGCTTTCAGAGTGTAAAAATTAAGAGATTACCTATGTGTAAAATACATGATTAAAATAAAATGCTGGGAAAGAGACATGGCATTCAAGGATAACCAGGAAACTGATTTTTTTGAACAATAACATGAAGTGGTTAAGTTTCATCTGATTTACTTGCTTTTTAGATTCTTTCTGAAAGGGAAATGCTAACAAATTTGATGTTTAACTATTGCTATGCCAACAGCTATATTATCAGAGGAGATGCAATGAAGGGGCAAACTTCTAAATACAGAGAGGTTAAAGCCAAAATTTACCTTCAAGACCATCTAGTCTGATCTCTTGAGGTAAATATAATCTACAATTTTAGTCAAGTTAAACATGATAGCAGTATGTTGTGAGTTTGGATATCAATTCTTGTTAAGAACAAGATTTCACTGACCTCTTACTTTTGCTTATTTGAATAGATGCTAAAAATGCAGACGTCTAAATAACATTTTGACATTTTCTCAAAATGCAATTCTAAGCCCTCTAGATAAAAATGCCACACCCTATTAATCTCAGACCTATTAATGGGCAGAAAGGAAAGACATTAAATATAAACAACAAAAATTATTGTTGGTATTCTACATTGCCTTTGCATGGCAAATTTCTGGCAGCAGAGAGAGGAGGAGCTCTGCAGGGATGGCCTCTGGGAAAGGAAAGCAGGAGCTGCCACCATGTTAGACAGAGCCAGTGCAAGATGGTTCCAAGATGGACCTGTTACTGGCCAAAATTAAGCCCATCAGACATGCTGTGTTGGAGTAATTCCTGAAGTACTGCAGCCTGTGTGAAGGACCCATGTTGGAACCTGTTGTGGACTGTATCCTGTCAGGGGATCTCAAGCTTGAGCAGAGGTGCTGTGTGAGGAATAAGGAACAGCAAACGTGAAATGTTTCGTAACATGACCACAAACACATTCCTCCATCTTCTTCCCAGAGGCAGAATTGCTGGGAACAAACGAAGTAAAGATGAACCTGAGAAGATGTGGTGGATGCTGGGTGGGGTAGGTGTTCTTATTGTTTCTGCTTTCTACGATATTAATCTGTTTTTAATTGGAAATTGGTCTTCCACAAGTTGAATCTCTGATGGCCGCGACAACTGGTGAGCTATCTTCTTGTGCCACAAAAATCGTTAAGTGCCCGGGATTCCTATTATCTACCTCTTTTGCTGGCGTTATGCTTATCCTTATCCTTCCATTGCCCTTTTGACCCTAGAGGCCCATGTAATGAGTCTGATGGTGTTTGCAATGTATGACAACATTCAACACTTAAAAGGAAGAATACGATGTTTAGTTTATTTTCCTTCTTCACTCTAAGGTCAGCTTGGGGTTATTTTAATATATTTGCTTTTATACATCTGGGTATTTTGAATTGACTTGCAAGTTATATCTGATTTTACCATGTAAGTACTTTCTATCTGTGTTAAATGCCATGTTTGTGTTCTGCTTCTTACCCCCAAAAACCTCCAGATCTATATTTCTTTGGCTGACCATTTCAGAGCTCTTCATACATGTCAAGTCTCTTTATCCATGACACAGTGTAGAACTCACTTAATCATAGCTGAAGAATAATTAAAAATCAAAGTGAATTTTTAATTACATTTTATTCAGCAGCTATACAACTGCTGAAGAGCAGAGAGTTTAGCACTGCAGCAAAGAAACCCAAAATATTTGTAAGTTTTTCTCTCAGTTTACTTGCACTTATACTCCTGCAGTGTTCAAAAATAGCCTCAGGAAGGTCTATCACGTATTAACAGGTGACAACATTTGTAGTGCAGTAAATGCACTTTGCTTCATTCCATCTAATTTTGCTGTCACATAATAGCAGCAGCTGACAAAATCAGCATGGGGAAATATCATGAGGAAACACGCCAGAATACAGCTCAGCCTGACTCATCAAACATACAAAGAAACAAGTTATTTCTAGACTGATATCTACTATAAATTGTGACAGCAAACATGTGATACAGATTTAGTAAAATAGACAACTAGGTGAAGAAAAGGTATCCTAATTTCTAGGAACCGTACCAACAAGGAGATACCACTGTTTCTCAGGCAGGTATATATTTGACGTGTCACTAATTACTTTTGGGGTATAGGAGGAACGGTGATAAAAAGAAACAAAAAAGCCAATGCCCCCTAAAGATGTGTTGTGGTGGGTTTTATGGTTTGTTGTTAGTCTTTTCTGTATCGGTTCATTCCTGCTTCCCCCAGGTACTTGGTTCCACCTGTGTCTATCACACCCTGCTCCTCC
The DNA here is from genome assembly GCA_013390045.1 of Picathartes gymnocephalus. Lineage (NCBI taxonomy): Eukaryota > Metazoa > Chordata > Aves > Passeriformes > Picathartidae > Picathartes > Picathartes gymnocephalus. The sequence continues at coordinate 12,495 of WEKY01059092.1, forward strand.
ACCCCTTACCTGAATTGTATCCACCCCTGAGGCGTCAGTCCTTCCCTTCCCCTTGCCTACCCTCTGCAGAATTCTTCCCTCCCTGTCTCCCTGCTGGGAGAATTCAGATCTGTTTCTCCCCAGTGGTTACCCTATTGGCTTAACCAATTCCCTGAGATCCCACCCTGGTTATCTTCTGACTGGTTCGATGATTGTTCCCTCCCCTGGGATCCACCCCCCTTGTAGGAGCTCTGCCGAGGGTGTGGGAGCGCTCTTTGGCTCCCACCTTGGTAGGGAATAAAAGTTATGTTCAAACCCTGAGCCAAAGGGCCTCCTCTGCCTCCTTGTCCTTGCCGACGCCTCTGGATTCCAGTCTCGCTGTGCCTTTGCTGCTGGGGGCTGGTGAGCTGCTGCCTTTCTGTGAACCTCTCGGGGATGCCCACCCTCGGCGTGGCCTGGCTACCGAGCACCCCAGAGCTTCGCCAAAGATGTGCTAAGGAATTTTTTTTCTCTGTCTTCTTTTAGCTATGTCTCCCAGGGAAAGCAAATCCATACACAGTAATAGTTAAGAAGAGGAAAACTTACAAACGGTATAGTTCTAAAAGTCAAGCCTCTTATCCTGTTCTAATACGAAAAATCCATCTAATTAACTATTTAATTGAGCTTAACAAGACTGTTTATAGTTAATCCTAAATACACTAATAGGAAACCTAGGGCCTACATTCAATGGTCTTTTGCTCCCTTTAGATGTTGCTCATAATTACAGTTTGCTCTTTAATTATTATTCTTCGTGTATTCAATTTATGATTAATACCAAAAGCTTGCCCTGGAGGCTGAAAGTGCTGAGGTGGACACTGGTGATTCAGCAGAGAAGAACTCCTTCAGCAATGTGCATCTACTCAGAAGCAGGCGAAAATCAGCTTTCCATTCAAATCATGACATCCAGAGCTCAAGACAAGGGAATATACTCCAGCAAGACAACAACCTCTGATAACTCTCTAGGAAAAGGATATTAAAGAAATAAATCTATAACTCTCAAACAAACGCTTTTGTACTTTTATTGAAGAAGTGTGTTGTGCTGGTAATTAGAACAGTTTTATCTATCTATTGCATGTATTATGCAGTCACATGGTACTCAATTTTTGTTTCTTCTCTTCTGCTGTTCTGTTTTCCCCTGCTCAGATGTATTATACAATACTGCAAATCTGAATGCCCTTTCTTTTTAGCTTTTATGAAAAGTAATTTAAAAATGAAAATTAGTTGAAAATGTGCTCAGGGAACAAGATTAGAGTGTTTTTAACCTCTTCTGCATTTTGATGCAGAAGATGAAGTAACTATGTATGGCATATTTTTCTGCTACAGAAATATGTTGTTTCCCCACAGCATTGGCTTTGATATCAAGAACTACAAGACTGATCACACCAGCTGTTTCGGATTCTTTCTTTAAAAAATTCCTAATGGTCTTCTGGGGTGGGAATATGGACAAACAGTTCTAGGAGTACTAGTGTTAGAAAAGATACAGTAAGCACAAAACAGTACTACAGAGCCATGGAGATGAGCAGCTCAAAATTAGGCAGGTCTTGAAAGCAGATTAGCCTGGAGAAAATTGCATATCCTTGCTCATCCGAAAATAAATAATTTTGAAATGTATGAAATCTTATTTCGTGCTGAAAGTTACTTAAAAAGACCTTTGTCCATTTAGAACTCACGGGCTGATATTCATTGAAAGGTACTCACAGGCAATAGTCACAAGCAAGCTTTGCATAACTTTTCCATATATCTGACATCACAATTAGTACAAAATATTTGGGGCAAGATTCTGAAGGCTCCAAGGTCTCACCCTCCCTGTCATGTTGTCTCATCATTAACCTAACCATTATTCCTATATAGCTCAGTCCATTTTCTGAAAATAGAGGTATCTTGTCTTTATCCTCAGGAGATAAAATAGTAATAGGAATTAGCTAGGGTACAGAGATAAAAATTCTAAAAAAAAAAAAGATGATTTTTTTTCCACTTAGACAATCCTGGGATAGAATTCCAAAGGTACATGTAATACTGGATGTCATACTGAACACCTGTTGATTCTGGAGTTTTTATCTTTTTCATACATTTATATAATAACCTTAAAATATCATCTGCCTATTTCCCTCTGAATTTGTAAGTGTCTATGTTACTTCATATTAGATTCAAAACATTGGTTGAAATATCCTAAATAAAATTTTGAAAGATCTGTATGAATGAGTTTTCTGATTCATATCGAGGCCCTATTTGACAGTAATGGGATGTCTATAAGCAGCATATTTATGCATTAAATTTTCTTTAAAATCTAACAGCTGAGATGAAAGGTGCAACATCCAGATAAGACTGATGATGCATGATAGATAGTTAGATAAATAGATAGATAGATAGATAGATAGATAGATAGATAGATAGATGGAACTATTCCTCTGAGACTTTCCATGCAGCAATCTACAGCAGAACTATATGCTTGTCGCAGAACTCTGAACGCTGTTTTTTCTGAACACTTAAAGACAGCAGTGACCTCATGAAATTATTTGTGGCAACGTTCCCAGCACATAGGAAAGCCTGAATCCAGAATTATTGCGTGACATGAAGCCAGTTAAGACTGCCAGCTTAACAATTTAGGTTGATACTAGGTGTAAGTCACCTCTTAATTCATCAGAGTCATCTCCCTTTAAGTTTTCAAAGATACAAAATCTAAGAATAATTCTTTTGATAGAATTGGATATGAAACTGCTTATATTGGATGATAAATAAAAGAATCATGCTTTTAAAATAGACCACATTGCATATATAAAGTAGAATAAAAAATAATTATTTCTTTCCTTTTTTTTTGTGTGTGAATTCAGTAGCTTATTACTTCCTCAAGGATTCTTTCCAACCAAGTGACTGTCACTGCTGAAACTGAATGCTCAAAGTGCTGCCAGTAAGCCATAAGAACCAATTTTCATAGAGAGCTGTTTAAGTATTCTAGAGGAGCATTTTTGTATCAGACAGACTGTAGGGTATTTGTGATTTGTACAGTTTTAAATGGAAGGGACAAAAAAGTGTAACTGATGGCACAGCTATTTCCCACTGTTGATATCAGAACTATGATGCTTGTCATCCAGTACTGGATATATTTCAGGGAGGATCTCTGTTTTCTTTAGCCCACACTGAGCTGCTAGTTAAGGGAATCCATAGAAAATTGCTCCCAAGGCAGGAATATTTCTCGGAGGGAATGGTCATGAAATGTAGCTTTTCATAAAGTGCTATGAAATTTAAGCTCAGCTGTGGCTCCCCTTTGTCCTATTTGTCAATATTGAACTCAAAGAGTGAATCAATTTCTTTTCTATGCTAATTAACTAATATTTTTTTCTATTCAGTAAGTTCTTCTCTTTTTTTTTTTCCCCTTATTTTATTATCTTAGGGGTAAGGTGGGCCTCCAAATCACTTGTTCTCATACTAAGAATTTCTACAGCTACCAAAAGGTAATGTGCTATGAAACACCTCTCTATAACAGATGAAAAAAAGCATGGGAAAATCTGTGTCTCCAGAGTGATTACTCAATCCTGATTTGGAGAGACAGATTCTATGAGATTAGAAAATAGAGACTTTTTTGGGAAGCATTTGATCTTTGGGCCATTCTGTATGAACTTGTACTGGCTTGTAAGGCAGATTGTAAGACTCACTAAGACACTGAAGGATTTTCTCTATGTAGCCCAAAAATTAGTTTTAAGAATAGCATATGGATCATATGCATCTATAAAATACTTATAACTTAGTATACTGGTTTAAGAATGAAGTATAGAATTGAGTTGTAGAAATCCTAAATGGGGAATATAATAAAAATTCTGGGAAATAAATTAGTATTGCAAAATAAGGAACCCTTTTTGCACCTATATCTTCATTATTCTTCCTGATATTATAAATTATTTTCAGAATTGGGAAAAATTTTAAAAAATATTTTTGGTATAAATAAAATTGATGTCTCTCAGAAGCAGAGAAGCCTAAAAATCTCAGGTAATATATATTATGTCATACACTATGCTAAATAACTAGAATGAAGAAAGGAATTTGTAAGAATTATTTTAATATATATTTTTGGTTTGAATTTTTTTTTTTTTCTGAATTAACCATATCAGAGTTTTGTTTTCAGACATACAAAGTTCGTAGTATGGAAAATCAACCTAAAAGCAAATATAACTGGGCAAAGTTAGGGCCAAAAACATGAGAACTTCCTATGCTTAGAATATTCTATCATGTCCAGGGAATAATAATACCTAATCTTTTAAGTGCTTCAACAATTAATTCTTATTTAAGCTAGTGGATTTCATTTGTCTTTTCTGTACAGAATAAAACTTTCAGGGGTTTTAAGAGGAAAGAGGTAGGTTTGCTGAAGGGAATATAGGCATTTGTATTATCAGCCAGAATAAAATCATTGGGTGTGACCGTCTATGTTCTGAAATAGAACAGAAGAAAAGACCAGAATGGGCATGAAAAACTTCAGAATATTTTTCTCTTTAATTATTTCAGGTGTTTGCATTATGTTTACTCACCTGCCAAAATTTATATTTCTCTTCTTTGCAATTTTATTTTTAAATGGGTTTGCTATATTGTAATGTTTGTTATAAACAAGGTGAAATTTCTCATGCTTTTCTTTCTTAATGACTCAGCTTTGCCTCAGTCTCTTCTATGTAAAATTTAAAAAGTTAAAATACAGAAATCAGCATACAACATAAACACATGATAAGATGACAAGATGACAAGAAAAAATCCAGAACATACTATAAGTATACTGTCTTTGCAATATAAACAATTAAGAATTCATTAGAATTTTAAAAAGGTAGCTAACAGAATATGTCTGTTCTTTTAATCTAATACACTTGAAAAAATTTGAAAATGAACACATTAAAAAAGAAAAATGGAAAATTAAAACGCAAAATTCACATGTCAGAGAAATATAATGTAAAAAATGCAGAGGATAATAGAATATCAACAGGATTCTGTTGGTAACATGGAGAAGTGTATAAGCTGTAACAGTAGTCCAGTAATTGGCATATTGAGGTACTGCACAAAATTTTTAACGTGTAAGATTTCCATTTGTAAATTATACATGTCCTTTTTAGTGCAGAAATCTTCTGAAATTCATTATTTGCTGAAATTGCTTACAGGACAAAGAACATATTAACCTAACATAAGATTCTTTCTAAGTACACACTAGTAAAAATTTTAAGGACTTATAATTTGCTTCTGTACTGCAGCCTTTTGGGAGGGTTTATGAAGTGGTACAGTTTTTCTTAATGGTGAGAAATCAGTTTATTGGCTACTGTAATGCAGCTTTTCCCAATTCCAGAATAAGGTATTTATGGGTGCAGTTATAATGGCCATATGAGAGCTGTTTCTTCAAATGCTACACAGCAAATCTGGAAACCTGAGACTTGTGTTTGGGAAGGGGAAGGTAATTTTGCAGTAAAAGGAGGCTAATGTCAGGCTGAGAGAGTTGGACTTGTTTAGCAGGGAGAAGACCCAGCTCCTGGGAGACCTTAGATTGGCCTTCTAGGAACTAAAGGAAAGGTGAGGAGAGGCTATTTAGCAGGACAGGTAGTTATCGGATAAGGGGCAATAGCATTAAATAGAAAGAGGGCAGGTTTGGATGATATATTAGAAGGAAATTCTTCACTTTTGAGGGTGGTGAGACACCAAAACAGGTTGCTCAGAGAAACTGTGGATACCCGACCCCTGGAGGTATTCAAGGCCAGGTTGGATGACTCCTTGAACCACCTGATCTAGAGGAAGGTGTCCCTGCCCATGGCGAGGGGGTGGGAACTAGATGATCTTTCAGATCTCTTCCAAACTAACCCATTCATAAGTCTATGATTCTGTTATTTCTCCTGCTTGACAATTGAATGAAAAATATAAGAGGAATTTTCTTCTTGAAGGATTTTATGATCTTATTTCTTTGTTTTGACCACTTTGAAATAATTGTTTCAAGAAATAAGGTGTTTAACTATTAATATATAATCTTTATTTTTTCCTTCAGGTGAAAATATACATGTGACAGATGTGAAGATATTTTATTCCTTCAAAGCCTATATATTAATTTAATTAAAAAAAAAAATATTTACTTTAATTTTATTAAGAATTTCAGAAATCCTGATGAAACACGCATTTCTTGAGTGAACTTTAAAAAGTGATCAAAATTACATGAGACAATCCTTACAAGTTAAGACTGGTCAATTTTGCTAGGAAAGAAATCTTTTAATATATTAAACTGGTATTTTCTTCCATCCAGCAACAACAAAAAACAAAATGAAAAAACCAGACAAACAAAGAAAAGCAATAAAACATATTAAAGTTTTCATCTGGAGAGATAATGCATTATGGTATGCACCAAAAAGACTTCAGTTTTTAATATAATGTATTATGTACTGAAAATTACGAGGCATAATATAGAATGGAATTAATAGTTTATACCACTTCCAGTTTTCTTGTTTTACTGAGTTTGCTAATTTTTCAGACTTTTCTGAAGAGGTAGAGCTTTTGAAGCTTGTGCATACTGTGATAATTTTACAGAAATAAGTAATATAAAATACTCTGTCAATAAAAACATCATTCTACTTGTTCCTAAGAGTTAGGAAAATGTATCTTGTAGTTTGACCATCTGATTTATAAGCAAGTTTATTGTAAAAATAATAGACCATATTATGTAGGGACATGAAATCATTTGTTAAAAATGAAGAAATAATTAAAGTTTGAGAATTTTTTAATTCTAAAGATATGCACAGGGAGGGGAATGAGACATTAAATGTAGAATTTTGAAGTATATACTATAAAGATGATGGCAAGGAATACCAATAACACAACTGGTTAAAGAAGGAAATATAGTTATTGTAAGCAAAATTATTGCTATTAAGTTCCTTCCTCCAAATTGCACAAACCTTTACATTTTTACAATGAAACTTCTAAAACTGGTGTCTACATGTTCAATTCAGGCTGAAAATTACTCACTTTCATCTTCTTTGGAAGATGCCAGAGGCGTTCTACTGGAACTGAAGGAGAGTCAATTGGGATGAAGTGACACGAGGCCAAATGCAACTGCTGAGATATTGGATGTGGCCTGAATATTTTCTTGGAAACAAAGAGAATGGAGGAAACTTTATATTTGGCAACAGGTTGGCTAGTTATACATGCTTCTAATTTAAGTACTTAAGAATCTTTTCTTTAAGAAAAAAACATTTTTGCCTGTGGGTATTGGTTGTATGTAGTTCAAACTGGAAAGTTGCAGATAAATTTTAATCTCAATACTGAGTGTGCATGTTCATTATTTAATAAAAGATCTGCTTCATCTTACTATGAACTTTCAATCAAAGCAACAGAAAGACTTTTTTGTATTTTATGTAGGGAATGAAAGTAAAACACAAACCACCCTAGTGTTAGTGGTCAAAACAGATAACAGGTCAGAAGCTAGACCATACTGTGTGACAGGAATGGAGGATAAGAAAATTATTTTATTATTTCAGGAATTATGAAATTATTCTAAGTTTGACAAAGGAAGAAAGTGGTGTGCTAGGAACTCCTTACCTACAGGAATCTTCTGTTCCTCAGAAAATGGAACAGTGGATGCAGAATGGGTTTATTGGGTCAAAAAAGTTATATCAGGTATCGAAGTTCTGATCAAATAGATGGGATTTGTCAAGACAGGCAAAATAAACCTCTTAATATTATTCTACAGAACCAGAGAGGAATCCCAAAAGATATTCCATATGCCTGCATTCTCTTTTATATTATTTCAGTTAAAAAAACTGAATGACATAAAAAAAGATACTGTGAAATTTTAACTAAATATTAAATTTTCTCTTTGTATTTCTAATCACATTGTGATCCTTTTCAGTTTCTCGTATTATTTCCTTGACTCTTCCTAGAAATTCTTAAGTGAAAGCTAATTTTAGGTTTGTTCACATCCCAAGGTAAGTGTGATTAACAATGCAATGATTGCTCTGTAATAACTGTTTGAGTATACTCTTCTCTTTTATCTTACTTAAGAGGGAAATGCATATAAACAAAGAGGGTTTCTTTCAATTTTTTTTAAACTGCCTGAATACAATGAATCAAAACAATGTAGTCCATGATTATCAAGCTGGCTAAATATTAGGCAGTTTAATAAGTGGCGTCATTTAAACTATCATCATTTTATTTAAATGATAAGCTAACAAAGCACATAAGTTACATGAAAAATGCATAAAAATTGCTCATAAAGAATTATGTGTATTTTAGGACAGAAAATAAATGCAGGGAGTGTCTATCACTTTTTGTTTTTTTCTCCCCTTACCCTTTCTTATTAACTTGCATTTATAATCATCATACTAGAGGGATTTGTTACCACTGCTTTCATAATAAGAAACTAAAAAAATTCTATAAATATTTTTTCTAGATTTGCCAGATACTATATGATTTCAGAATTTTTTAATAAAAGGAAACCATATCCTTGCAGTTATAGGGGTTTGGGAGTTTTGTTGGGGGTTTTTTGGTGGGTTTTGTTTGTTTGTTTTTGTTGTTTGTTGTTGCTTTCCAATTTTGTTTACTTTTATCTGAAAGGGTAAAGAAATGATATTTTGTTAAAAGTTTTAAGAATCAGTATCCTGATGATGTGTTAATTTGATGATTAAATCCAATATGATTCTTTTATTTGATTATATATGACTTTTTCATACATTGATAAGTCATCTTCAGAGTTCATAAGTGTTATTAACTTTTTTTACACATATATACAATACAGAGATTGACACTGTCCATCTGGGCAAATAAACAGAGGAAACAGGCAGAGTTTTAATTTCAAATCCCTTGATTCGATCAATAGATTTAAATGTTATTAAAATTGCATGAAAGAAGTGGGGACATGGACAATGCACAAAAAGAATCACTGAAGGCAACTAGCAGAAATTAAATTTCTAAAAAAACTTCATTCTTTTGGGAAAATTTTAAGAACACTTAATGGAAATCTTAATAAGTTATCACAAGAGCTTGGTTCAAAGATTAATGATTCCCTGGTGGATGAAATCCATAAAAATTATCCCCCAAAGGGAATGTAAGCTTCAGGGGCTTTTTTTGTTCTTGTTTTTTCAGGAATGAAACAACTATATTTTTGTCAAGCTATAGTTATATTTACATGTGGAAAATCACAAGAATATATGTTTTAACTATAAAGAACCATATCTCATTTTGCTTTTCTCAAGGGAACTAGTACAGATTTCAATAGAGGAGTTCCCAGAGACAAAGTAGCATTCATATGAAATGATTCTTGGTCTTCCCAACAGTCAAAACATAAGGATTTTTCTGTGCCAACTGAACTGATAGAGCATGTAAATAAATGGTCTATCAATCCCAATATTTGATCGATAATTAAATAGGAAAACAAATAAACTTTTAGACTCATTGTTTTCTACTGTGTGTTTCCTCTCTCATTTTTGAAGATCCACTGTAGCTTAATTCACTCTTCAAGTTAACAGGAAGACACCTACTTCAATAGGATTTTCCATTCCATATACAGTTGCAAGCAACCATTGTTTGAAGTTGTGGGACATTATAAATCTGATCATAAATTCAGATTCTTCAAATGATATTAAGAGACATCTGGAACAATTTCTAAAGAGAATAACCAGGGTTAACAGCCCCATTTCTCATTTACATCTGAAAATTTTTAGCATTTTTTTTAATCATAAGAATTGAAAACCAGTAGTTCTCAATGACAGCATTTTCTCCAGCCAAACTTTAGTTAATGACACTGATGCTGTCCTCCACCTGCTGTTTTGTTTTCTCTTAAAGTCTGTTGGGGGTTGAGTTGTCTTTCCTTTTGTTTCCTTTTAACAGTATAGAATTTTTTTTCCATTCAGTTGCTAAATAGCCTTAATTACTGAGTACTTAAGAAAAACAAAGGCTATACCTAGGCCTAAAGAAAAGGCCCATCTATGTTTACTGTTCTGTCGGGGAGTTTTTCTCTCGAAGGGGGCGGGGGGTGGAGGAATATCTCGAGAATTGGGGACTGGTAA
>WEKY01059092.1:22687-39462 GCA_013390045.1 Picathartes gymnocephalus
GTTTGCTGCTTTCCAAGAATCCTGCTGGGGCACTGGAATCGACTGCTCCGAGGAGGTTTGTGAAGCAAAACCTCTCTTCCGTTTTGTTTTCCCCTGCTGACTGAACCACCATAGCACGTGCTCCCTGCCGGCTGTGACCATCAGTGCACTGAGAGGGGGGAAAGTGCCTTCAGGCCAGGAGGTCGGGACCGGGTTCTTGGTTCTGTTTTGTTGTTAGTGCCATAAAAGTTGTTGTTTGTTTGCTCTGTTATAAATCCTAGTAAAAAACTGTTATTCCTACTCCCATATCTTTGCCTGAGACCCCCTTAATTTCAAAATTACAATAATTCGGAGGGGAGGGGTTCACATTCTTCATTCCGAGGGAGGCTCCTGCTTTCCCTAGCAGAGACCTGTCCTTCAAACCAGGACAAAGTCCTTTTAAGAAACGGCAGTTTTGTGGTGAATGAATTCCTTTCTGTGAGTGGTGTCATCAATTTGTTGTCATAGGCCTGCAGCTTTGCTGATATATCCACTAACAATGTCAAAAATGAGTGGTTTCCATTGAGTGCTTATTTATTTTTCCTCTCAGATAAAGACAGTATCAGATAAAGGCAGTAACAGATAGAGGAGATTGTTTTCACTGCGTGTTTCTAACTCCATATTAGCAAAACTTAATCCCAGAAGTCAAATAAATCACTGCAGAGTCATGCAAGTCAAGAAACCATATGCTTGTGTTTCCATTTAAGAACTGAGATTTTCAGTTGCTGTTGTAGGATATTTTGTCTTATGGGCATAGACGGAGGTAAATGATAATGGCATTCATTTCTTTCTCAAATTTTTTAGTTGTTTCAATAAACTTTTTTAGTATTTCTGTCCGTGGGGAAAATAAATAAATAAATAAATAAATAAATAAAAATAACAGTATAAACCAATGAATAGATTCAATCATATTTCCAAATAATAAATTATATTTTTACTCAGAATCATACCCAGAAGGAATTATATATTGACCAAAACCAAAACCCTAAGAAAACACACACACAAGCCAAACCCACAGTTTTTAATGTGATACCTTCTTCCGAAGTGAGCTATTAACACTATTTCAAGTTTTGAAAGGGAACAAAATGAAAAAAAACAACTACAAAATGCCACAACAACAAATAAAAAATGTTCTACTTGAGGTCAGCCTGAAAGTTAATTAACCCTGCCTAAAGTTCTGTTGGGAAATTTAGGATATGAAGAAAGGATTGCTATTAAAATATTCAGTCTAAATCATCATTGTAGAGTATCACAACAATACCCATACATTTTAAAATAATAAGTCCATTGATTTGTCCCCATTATCCAAGCCTTTTCCAAATACTTCATTTACCTCTACTAAAAATGTGTTTTTCTGGCCTCTTTTGAAGAACGAAAACAGAGTATGTTGGAAAATGTGTTTGCTAATATGATTCAAAAAAACTGTTTGTCAGCTAGGAAAGGGAAAATTTCAACACTTTAAAAACATATCTGTTACTTGGGCTCAGTGCTAAAACATTGTCTCTTGGGAAAGTATCATTTAGAACGCCTGCAAAAATCATGTCATCTTTGAATATAAGGTTAAGCTTTTCACTTTAGACACTCAGGCATACTTCTCACTAAAACAAATAGCAAGTGTGGCAGTTATTCTTCTTGTGCCCATTCAGAGAGCAAGGAAATGGAGGAAAGAAGTGCACAGCATTTAAAAAACAGCTGCAGAATTAGCAGTGGTTCAAGGACTTGCAGATGCTGTTTTGTCTGTTGGGAGTACCACAGGTTTTCGGGTGACAGACTAAACTCTGAAATCTTTAAATAAAAATTTAAACTAAGAATTGAACAAATATTATTCAGAAATCAGGAGAGTTGATACTTTTCCCCTTTCAATCTGAGAAGGGATATTCTGAAACTTGCTGCTTAAGTGCTAAACCTTAAACCTTAGCATTAGTGTGGGATGCCACTCTTTATGACTAAAATGATTCCCTCTTGAAGAGCAAGTAAATAATAATAATTATTAGAAAACAAAATAAAACCTCAAAACTTATCCCATGAAGCAAAGACAACTGTCATGTGAAATAAGGTAGGATATGGAATGCAATTTAGGCAAATATTAAGAAATAATTAACAAAGTTTATGCTAGAAAAATTAGGAGAGCGCAGAAAAAAAAAAAGGAAGATATTTTGTCAACTATGTCCTTTGAAAAAAGTAACTATTTTAGTCAGTTCAAGTCTACAAAAAATTGAAATAAGATACAGAAAAATAAATTCTTGTCTCTTGAACTCTGCTTTATCTGAAATGTGAGCTCTCTTAATCTTTGCTATATGGCATTTCTTTGTAAAATGTTTATTCATCTTAAAAATTCATTTTGAAAAGAAGTGTCAAATAGCTGAGAAAATTTTCTCCCTCTTTTCTCGTAGACCCTGTAGAGCAAATAAAAATTAAACCCAAGCAAAATCTTGTTTAGTGGTAAGTATTGACCTGTAATCATGTAAAATCTGAATATTTTTAGTGTGTCTCTATGCTGCATATCAAACCTAACCAGTGCAAATGTCAAATTTTGTGTTCTCAAATATAAAACACATTGATGTAACACTTCATGACATCTTGTTTCAATTTCCACTTTTAAAGAAAAAATTTCTTCAGGTGAAGCACAGTTGCTTATATGAAAATAAAAGCATGTTGGAAAGAGACAACTTATTTAGAAGGGTATGCGCAAGATACGTCACTTTGTCAGTATTTTGAAATGTCAACTGTCATGCAAACAAGGCTGAAGCAATATTTTAGCACTTATTTATTAGATAAGCAGTAAAAGAGACACGTTGGTTGTTGAAAAAGTAGACATTGCTGCATGCCTACAGACATGATAGTTATGTAATTCAACATGTCATATATGACAAAGTTACCCTACCTGCCACTCCAGCATCCAACATGCACACTTCTGAATACAATCTTCATTAACAGACGCTTTATTGGCCTTGAACATTGGCAATAGGAACTAAATCTTGAAGCCAAATGTATGCTTATTACCAAACTAATCAAGCACGAACTGAGAAAGGTATATTTTAGGCTTGTATTTTGCATTTGCCTAATGCACTCTGAATACCACATCAAACTCAACTATCAGACCACTACTGAAAAACCATTGGAAAAAAATTAAAACTCTGTAAGTTTCTTCATTACACATGACTTCAGTGGCAGTGAAAAATGCAGAGTGTAAAATCAAAATACTGTCTTATACAGATTTTTTGAGTTAGGCAAACTTCTTTAAGGAAAATCTCACCTCTGAAGACTTACCATAAGGTCAGAAAATACTGCCACGGTCAAGAAGGGAAATGTGGTCCTTGGGCACAGAAGCAGAATACAGAGTACATGAAGGGGTATGATTTTCTCCTTGTACATTACATCACCTTATCAAGTTGTTGGTTTTGTATTTTAGAATTTTTAAAAATTGCAGAACGCTGAAGAAGGAACACTTAAATGATCCAAAGCACAGAAAACAAGATTCACACTGGGAGACTCAATAAACTCAGTCTAATCAGTTTGTTGAAGAGAACTGTGACAGAGTACTTGATTATTTGATTCAGAGATATAACAAAATGTAGAAACTTTGAATACGTTCAAATTCCACCTTGAACACAGCTGTATTCCTTAATAATAAGGGTAATGAAGCACTTAAAGACTGTACCAGTAAAAAACCAGTAGGCTCAGTCCTAAAAAACAGATTAGACATCTTTTGCCAATCTCATGCTTTAATTCAGTCTCTAAAGGAAAACTAAATATGATGAGGATGATGATGATGATGTGCAGTGTTTTTTTTACATTCATCCATTATTATGCATAACTATTCTAAATTAAATGAAAAATATGATAGTTCCCAAGATCTTGAATGTATTTTCTTATTATTGTGTATATCTGTCACTAGAATACAAATAAAAGATAGTAGGAATAATATGTGTGTCTAAAGTTTGAGTCATGTCAAAGCACATGGCCTTATCAGTCACCATTCTATGCAGTGGTATCAGCATACCTGCACCTTCTCATTGTTCTTTTTTTGTACATATCTCATGTTAGCACAATATAAAGATAAGATCTGAGAAAAAAAATAAGTGCCTTTTAGATACTTATAGTGATTTTGCAGGCCCGATGGACAATCCTGGAAGATATGTATGACCTATAATATCTTGCAGTCACCAGAAGACAGATTTTAGAGAGGAGATCTGGAAAAGCGTGTGTACTTTCAGCTACCTACATATCTATTCCGAAAGTTAGGTGCTAAAGAAGGACACTGCACCACCTTAGTAACAGTAGCATTAGTTCAATACTCAGTTCTCACCAAAAAAAAAACAAAAACCAAACCAACTTGAATAATTGTTGCTAAGGAAAATGCAAGACGAAATCAGAGGCCTTTCCAGTTTTTAAACCATAATTAATTCATAGTTAATAATGACACAAGCAGTAAGGCCCTCCAGTAATCATAAAACCACAGAATGTTTTTGGTTAGAAGAGACTAGAAAGATAATCTACTTCCAAACCCATTGCCATGGGCAGGGACAATGACTTGTTTCAAACTAGCAGAAAAAAATGGGAAATAGTGTATAGATAATATAAATGTTTTTGAGAACATCAGTCAAAATAGCTATTTCTCTGTACTGCATTATCACAATAATTGTTTACACAATAAAACTGTGGAAGTTAACCATAAATTTTTCTTAAAACAGAACAGAGTAATCAAGGGCTACATTGTTAAATATGACACCAGGAAAACCTTGTAGCAGATAATCCTCTTTCTTATGTACTTCTTTAGGGAGTAAATCCAGTCTTGTTCACAAAATACAATGGAAAACTGTATCTTTTAAAAAATCTGTCACTTCCTGTGCTTACCCTTTTACCTGCATTAGTATTCAAGTCTCATAACTGATGTCTAATAACATTGAGATTTGAATTTTTTTTTGTGTATTTTAGGATATCAATGAAAATTCGAAGTAAATATCAATTTAAAAAATCCAAGTCTAGCCTCCATGAGTTGTTCTGTCATTGGTAATAACACATGAAAATATTTAAATAACTCTGCTAGAGACCCTGCTTTTGTTTTTTAAGTAATGTTTTTTGGCTCTGCTCATGCTTGCTTCTGCTTAGCCAGCTCCTAAATTATTCCAGCTTAAATAATTGGCAATGCCATTCATTTTCTATAATGATAATGAAGGTTTCATGCACCATTCTGCAAGCCATGAAATAATGGAAAACCCAATAGCCAAATCTATTACCTTGGCTGAAGTGAAGAAATTTCTACTTCTGTCAATGATTCATGTTTAAACTTGGTTGTACATAGGTCCACTGATACTAATTCTCTGCTGTATTCATTCTAGGTTTATCTGCAGAGTTTAGTGGCTCCTTAAATCAATAGTGTATTTAAAAATTTTACAATCAGGCAAGTACATTAGATCTATATTTAATTAAGGACTTTGAAATTTAATTATATATGGCTATGCAAGGAAAAAGCAATTACATGAATGAACAGACAAACAGATTATGATGCTTTCATATAAGTTGGTGTTTCTTTACACATACGTCCCGTAATCAGCATAAGTTTAAGTTATTCATTAAGATTTTCAGATGAGGATGGGTAGTTAGGATATTTCTATATGTCACCACAGGAGCCAATCCACCATGGGCTGGACATTAAGTATTGTTGCAGAAGACATATCTGGTGTCATTTTATCATTTAGGTAAGACATGACACTGACTTTCACACTATTTGAAATTCTTATACCACTGACACATTGCAAGACAGTATTAGTCTGTTCAGGTTCTCTGCTATCTATTGAGTATGAATGGAGCTCTTAAATGAGACCAGCAAAGAGAATAGAAGCTATGACTAAGCCATTTATGGAACAAAATGTACGATAGCTGAATCAACAAAGTGAGGAAGGATTTGAAATCTCAGGTATGATATCATGCTATACTCCTTGAATAGCAACAATCTGTCTCTGTCATGAACTGTTTACTTCATGGGAGCTGAAACACTTCCCTGAAAAATAGAGGTCAGAGTTAAGAATGTAGTCTATGCAATGAAAGGGTATAATTTGAAATAAGTTGTGAAAGGTTTCAGGTAAAAGAGCATGAGAACTTTGGATCCTTTACATGTTGAGTATGGGCCAATAGATAATTAGATAGATGAGAACTCTCATGGTAATTTTTTCTTTCCCTTTGGTTTCCTAAAAAAGTATTTGTCAGAAAGCAGTAGAAACAGGCTACAACTTGCAAGTAATACTAAAAATAGTAGCAGTAGTAACTACTGAAAAATTAACCAGCTTTTTTTGCCTTCTCAATGCTGTAAGAAGGAATTTAATAGCAAAACTAGTGATACAGAAATATACTTGACTCATATTGCTGCATGCATTCTATGGTCATTGGAGGACACACATATTCCCAGAAATCAAAGCTAGCCCAGGTCTATGTACATATTACAAGTGAAAAATAGCAAAATGTACTTAGTCGCCATGCAGTGGAACAGTATTGAAAAGACAGGAAATTTAACTCTGAACTAATTCAACTTTAGCAACTTGAACATGATAACCAAAGGCAATCAGAGAACATTCAGTGTGATTCTGATGAGCATCTTTCTAAATAATTCCACTCAAAAGAAATAAACCAATTAATAGTGGTTTTTAAGCAGAATGGAGTAGAAATGACGAGTCACTTCAAAAGCACACTTCTCACTAAAACTAAGCTGAAACACTAATGTCGAGGCTGCTGGCTCCCTCAAGGCTGTGTCTGTCCCTGGTTCCCTTCTCCAGGCCTAACTCTGATCCTCACTCACAGGGTGATGCCCTGCCCCAGCTTTAGCTGTGTCCCAGCCCATCCCTGGAGAGGTGCCCCAGGCTGCCCCGGGCCCACCCTGCTCCCTGACTGCAATGGCAGGGTGAGCTCTGGCTGTGAAGCCCTGCCCTGGCTGCCCTGGTGGATTGCCCATCACTCCCCATATCTGGTTCCTGGGGACCCACTGGCTCCCACTGTGCCCGAGCACTGGGACTGGTATGCCATTGCTCCCCTACGATTTCTGCCCTTACATGTATACCCTTTTAATGACTCATGTGCAAAAAGTGTAAGCATAAAGACCTGTTCCATAATTTTACTTAAAGGGGAGGTCAGCTTCTTTACTATAACTGTGAGGCATTTGGAAGTGACTAAAAGTATAAACTTAACCGTAGGCTTCCTCAGTGATAAAGCCTCTCTAATCTTGCAGCAATTGCTACTTGTAATACCTGTCAGAAAGATTACTAAATAATCTACTTCAGAAGCCTCTGGGATGGGAGAACATTGAAATCTCCACAAAGACATTCCCAAGCAGCAGATGAGTTATGCATATTTCAAGCTTTTACTAAAGAAGATACTAAAGAGGTCATATTAAAGTATAGCTTTATAGCCTGTTATATTTTGTAAAACTTTTTCTGAATTGACTTCTCTTTTTTTACTCACTTGCAATTTAAAAGTTTACCCCAACTGAAAATCCACAAATTTTCACTGTACTAGACATTGCATCAGTAATCTCTACTGGCTACCCATACAATAACTGCAGTTTCCATGTCTCATCACTGTCAACATGGCACTCTGGGCTCTATCAGCGTGGCTGTGTCATGACACTGCTTTCTGAATCCATGCATGTTTTGACCAAAAAAAAAAAAAAAAAAAAAAAAAGTCTAAAGAAGCTGGAAAATCTACTTCTATTGCTTTAAACAAACTTAAATAAATCAGGAAAACCCCCACAAATTAGAATTGTCTTTCTGCTGAAAGGAATACTGCTGTTGCAATGCAGCAATTGAGTGGATCCAGAGATTAGGGAGAGAGATGTATTTGCTACCTAAATACCCAGTGTCTGCACTATCTGAAAAACTTTACCTGAAGAGATGGAAATTTAAAAAGAATTAAAAAGTTATTTATTATACACAAAGTTTAAAATTCACAACAAACTATTGATAACTAAAATTAAGACATATTTGGTAATTTCTCATGTGAGATTATATGTTTACTGATGATCATTGCATATCTATAGCCTTGATTCTTCTTTAATTGATACTGCACTATCAGGAGGTAACTCTTTATGTTTCACTTACCATAGAACAAAAGTCCAGCCCGTTGGATAACACAAGACAAGTCTGTGAGTATTTGATAGTATCCATAGGATCTCCGTGATAAGAGCCTTCAAACTTAGGCAAATAAACACACTTGTAAACTGTTTTCCTTTCCATTTGAAAGCTGTTTCCATGCATCTTTATACATGAAACAAAATTTTATGTCTTGCCTAGGGATGAGAAAAGGAAAAAAAATTATTAACCTTTATTGGGTCTTTATGATGCCAAGTAGCTTCTTTTGGAGAATAAGCTCTTATCTTTCTTCATGGGCTTTAATCTGGAAAGAGGGTCTCTAAAGAAAAGAATGTGAAGAGGAAAATAGAGCATACACTGAAAGTTTAAAACTCTCTCACACACACTTTTAAGGTCTTGCATTGCATGGCTATTCTTCTGTCTATAATATGAATATTGTGCGCATGAATGTCTACAGGTCATAGCAAAGAGCACAGCAGTATAATCAGCGGGACTGCTTCATTTCATGTATCATTCACAGCTTGCTGCCATGATTCTAAATCTGTCCATAACTTGCATATAATGTAAGAAGGACAAGAGGTTAGAATTGGCTTTTAATCCTAGGTAAGTTTTCCAGGTTTTTTACCTTTGCTTTTACTTTCTCCATTGGGAGGATGGATTTTTGAAGTTTGATTATCTAATAAGAAAGAAAAAGGAAATGTAAAGTTGGGATCTAGAAACATTTTAACATTTAAATGTTTTCATTTGCACAAGTGGTCATATATTTATGGGTTAACCGGGGACACAAATAACAACTGGATTTTAGATTATGAGACTGAAGCTACACACAAGTAGTTGTATAATCTATCCACCGTCCTTATTATTTACATGTAATTCATTACCGAAAAAATATTATCATGCTCCCATGCTGGGAAAGCAGGAATACAGAAGAAAAGGCTGAGAACAATATTTTAGATCTACAAGTATTTAGATATCTACTGGAATCTTGGAAAATTAAATTAGATGGCAAGGTATCAAGCTTCCAGCATAAACAAAACAAACCAAAACCAAACTAATCCAAAAACCAGAAAACTGACATAGGAAAAAATTATGTTAAAGTTGCTATTTTAAGTCAAACATAATTTTTGTATTTTTTAGATGAAAATTGCTGAATACAAGTGCTGTTTGATCTTCAAAGACAAACTACTCAGGGCGCAAGCATAGTCTGTTCTTGTCAGGTAAGTCTGGGAAAAGGTCAGCATAAATGAAGACTGAGATCCTGACTGAGCTCAGCTACAAAAAGGAAGTGCACAGATGACAGACAGAGGGGGGATGCAAAGGCATTTCCCTTCTTGTAGGAATGGATGGAGGAAAGCCAAAATTCAGTTTGAGCTGAAACTAGCAAGGGAGGTGAAGGGTAGCAAAACAGCCTTCTGTAAGTATACTATCAGGAGAAGAATGAATACACCTGTTGTGCAGTGGGGCAAGGAATCTAATGATGTGGGTCATGGAAAAGGCTGGCTACTTTGTGCCTTCTTTTACCACTCCAATAGCAATCGGTTTATAAAACACATTAAGATAGGCATCAGCATATTTGTATATAAATTAACTGCAACCCTGTCATGATCAAGGTGTTTACACGAGAGAGACTTCATTTGGTTTTAGTCATCTAGTTGTCAAAGGCTTTGGAATTATATCCATGGCTCAAAGTTGAACTTTAGCTTTCCAGAAATCTTCAAATCATTTCAGCATTGTGTTGAATGAGTAATAGTCCAGTTTCGGTCTTACAAGTAAGCAAAAACTTTTTCAGGGAATTTGCACATTTTTGTAGCTCTAATCCTAGATGACTTTGCAAAACTCTTTGGATTCCTAGAAACCTATAACGTCATAGGCCTAATGTTTGGTTAACGGAGAGCTGTGATATGTAAGTGAATTGTATATTTTGTTTTGCTAACCTTTTTTTACGTTTCAGAATTTAGTCCAGAATTTCATTTTGAAACATGCACACTTAACCTTCCAGAAGAGGGCTTCAAGTTCTGGTTTGAAAAGTGAAAAAATGTACTCTTTTATTATTACTTGTATTTCAATAATTTTTTTCTCAGTATCTACATATTTTTACAGCAGCACAAAGAACAGTAATAACAGCACCATCACATCGTGCCTACTGTTGTTTGCATGAGAAGGGATGAAGGAAAGAGCTACCTTACTTAGGAACTATTACTGTTAACTCAGAATATGCCACTTTGCCGCTGTGTTGAAATGGTAGCTTTCTGATGTAAAGCAGCCTGGAGCAGAATACAGCACTGATGTTCCTTATTAGATAAGTAATAACATAGAGGATGTGGGGTTTTGAAGAGTAAGACCTGCTGTGTGCCTAAGGGCACTGTAGAATTATGAAATTCAACTTGGCATATGTGACAGGGCTGGGTGACTCCTTTTAATTATATGTGCTTTTGGATCAAGGTATCACACAGAACCCTTAGTGATAGAAACTGGAGCATGAAACCTGCAGTCCCACAACAGACAAAGAATTCTGTTAATTCAGTAAGATGTTGAATAATCTACTGTAGGTCTACAATGGAAAATAATGAAATCTAAAGACTTTTCTGCTACTGTTAATATTTTAAATTACTTCTAACATCACAATAAAATATTCTTCTTTTAGAAACCACCAAATGTAATTTCCCATTTGGACAGTGTAGTCAAAGCAGGGCCTTCTGACACCTGGATGTTTTAAGATATGCCAATTAAAATATTAATTACATATTTAATTAGATTTGCTAATATCAGCTTTCCTTAAATCCAAGTATGACCAAAATGTTGCAATTAATAACAGAATTTAGTGATATTTTCATAGAACAGCCAAACACAATACAGTAGCATTTTACATAAGCTTGAGAGTAATGTGACCATAGAAGGGAAATACTTGTGCGTGGTTGCACAAGGAAGCAATGAAGGGATAAAAAGTTGCCAAACAAATGCAAGATAAGCGCAAGATACCACAAAGAGGTAGGATATCCTGGCCATGAATCCCAAAAAGGGAGGCATTAGACATCAGAATTGAATAAAGAAAATGGGAGGAGAAACAAAACAGGCCCAGCTTGGTTTTCTTTGAGGGAGTGCGCAAGCTGGTCACCTGGACATTGATTGCCAGGCCCATCCAGGACTCTAGACCCCACTGCTAAATATTTTGCTTGTTTCATGGCATTGTATATTGACATGTAATTTATAATATGTTTGCCAAAGACAGTTCTGCGTAAGTAGTGATATCAATTTATAATGTGTAATGATTGACCATTGTCTTCAAGTGTATGGTTATTGTGTGAATTTGATAAGTTTACTTCAGCAAACACCCCAGGAAGTGTTCCAAAACACACCCCTTGTTCCTTGATTCAGTCTGCCTTTACCAATCAGTAGAATACTTAGAAGCATTGTAAAGTGCATCACCAGAAAGGTAGAGAACTTTTCTCAGAGTCACCAGTAGAGTTCATGAGAACAGATACCAATTTTATTTACATTGAAATTTATCTTAAGATTATTACACTGTACGTTCTGTATATTTTTCAAAAGTGGTACAACTTTAGTTGTTAAGCAGGTAAAAAGTAGTTTAGGAAGTTTTATTTAGCTTTTCAAATATAAATTTCACAAAACATTTTCTTTTTTTCACAAAATCTTAAACTACTTTGAAAAACTGAATTTAACCCTGTAGTTTTGGTCAAATAAGAACTTTTCCACACTAAATTTAGAGAGAGAGGAAAATGGAAGAGCAAAGAGTTTTCTTGATTTCTCTATGAGGTGTTAAGCTGCAGCTGAAAATCCAAAAATTGTGTTTCTGTGTCCTAGGCTGAAAATCTGTCCTCAGCTTTTAAAATAAATAAACCATAAAAATGGCATATCTAGTGCTTTCTGGACAAATTTAGTTTTTAGTAGTTTCTTTATATAATCACAGCTGAAAAGAGAGGGTTGTCCTTTGTTTATTATACTGAAACCCAGTAGGATTTTCAGCACTTTTAACTGTCTGCTCAGTGTGTAGAGTTGCTTATATGTGTAAAGGCTGAAATATCAAATACAGGAGTTTTTCACAATATAGATAACCTTTATGGCAATTGTGTGCTGATAGTTTTGAAGACTTCATTTTCTTGCAGCTTGTATGGTCTGATCAATGAAAACAAAATACATGGCATGTAAAATATAAGGTATAGAGCATATGGATAGTGGGTGAACAAATAAAGCAAAAGTGACATTAAAAATATTGTAACAAAAAATCTATTATTCTGAATTGAAGGTGGATTCCACCAGAATAGTACAAACTTCTACTGTGAGGAATACATAAAGGCTCACCTATGTGAGAATTTGGAAAAAAGACACCTACAAAGGCACTTGGACACTTTAATGTATGACTTTTCCACACCATATTAAGTATGAAATGTTGATGTTAACACAAATGTGGGAAGAAATTTTGCACTTTAACAGATTTATATATAAGTAATTTCTATGCTAGTACACATTGGCCATAGATGTTAAACTTCTGTTTCTACTGGGAAAATTATAGGGTATTTAGTCCTTTGCATACTTTAATTATATGTTTTTAATAAAAATATTGATATACTTGAACCATTTTTAAAAAGAAAAAATTTATTGTGATAAAATCCCTCATTTTCTGTATTATATGAATTGCTTCCTGGAAAAGCTTACATTTTTTTGAATAAAATAAAGCCAAAAGCATTTTGTTTCACATTGTTCTTCTGCTGCAAATAAATCTCAGTAAATATAATATTTGAAACTGAAATTTCAAACACCCCCTCCCCCCAGTAAACGAAGAAAAGGTTTCAAATATTTGTTTTCTTTGTTGCTTTGTGGTTATGAATTCTGCCTTACTTGTTAGGCAGATGTACATCAAGAAGTTGTAAGACAGAATGCCTATTTGCGAAGAAAGACAGCATTACTGAAACTGGACTTCTGTCTCTTTATATTTAAGAAGATTAAGAAAATTAGACATCCAGTCTTTGAAATCACAGTTAATGAATTACTTAATCTCTCTTTCAGCGGCTTCAGTATACTCCCTTAATTTGTTCCAAAGATCTAATCATATCCTAAAATTTAAAGTCACTGTAAGGAAAGAGTACAAAACCTGCTGTGGTTTATACACAGGCTCATGCTTTGTTCTGAAATGGGAGAAGATAAAGACAACTTCTGATTATGGTTTTGCATGAGGTGAATAAATGGGACTTTATATTTAAACTCTATATTGTACTGTTAAATAAATTGGTATATTTTTCCCACTTATTTTGTCATTTGAAAAACAGAACTGGTTTAAATTTCCACTTTTTCTTATATTTTAAAAATGTATAAACATGGTAACTATGGAAAAAAATAAACGAAAAATGATGGAGTCATAATTTCTATGTAGAAACAGTTTACAAAATGTCACTGAAATTCAGCAGATTTTCTATTGTATAAGGGTGTACATGTGTGTATGCACTTACACTTTTTCTGTGTAGAACTACATGACTATGCAGCTTACAGAAATCTGGCTCCTTGTAAAACATTAATATTAACAATTTACAGATACCTCTGACTTAACACCTTGAGTTGTCCTGCATACTACCATAAACCAATCTATTCTGTAAACTTTTTGTTCATTTCTTGCCAAGTTGTATGGCAAAATTTGCAACAACCCACTGCTAAAAAGTATCTTCTTCCAATATATATTTCTAACATGGATTGATAAGCATGGTTAGGGATTTTTTGAGGTTTATGGTTCTACAGTCCTTACATTGGATTCTTTGTGTGTGTGGTGTCTTGTGGCTTAAAGCTGAGGATTTGCAAATAAAAACCAAAACAACACAACAAAAAAACCCCCAAAACAACCCAGATGTTAGTTTTCAGGGATAAATTACTTCTCTGTGTCATATGTTGCACTTAGAGAAATGATTACAAGTGAAATAAGTAGGCATGGTTGAGAGGTCTTAGAGGAAACTACATGTTTTCTCTAATGATAAAGCTCTCGCTCTTTTCACTCTAAGTCAAAAAGTATTTTCAAATAAACACAGCAATGATCATTGTTCAGTGGAAGTTAATCCTGTCCAAGGAAATTGTGTTTTCTGCTGGAGTATCATAATCATAGAATGGTTTGGGGTGAAAGGGATCTGAAAGGTCATCTATTTCCAAACCCCCTGCCATGGGCAGGGATGACTTCCACTAGACCAGGTTGTTCAGAGTTACATGCAACCTGACCTTGAGCAATTCCAGGGCTGGGGCATCCTCAACTTCTCTGAGCAATACCATTGAACTGTTAAATGTTAGAATGGACCAAGGAGATGATAGCCATATAGACTGACTGCTGGAAAATCTTGGTACAGCTGGATTTAAAAAGAGCTCTGCCTGAAGAATGTGAACATAATAATCTTTAAATCCTTGCATCTCTTCTACTATTTTATGGGGTTTTGGTTAAATTAAATTGAACAGAAGCAATAAAATAAATTCCACAAACCCCAACCTTTATCAAGCTAATATTCAGGATGAACCTTAAAGATCTATGCATATAGGGAACTGCATTTTAAACCTGGATTGATATAATTCTCAACTACTGCCTACTCTCAGAAAAGCAGTACCCACCTCAGCATACATAGCAGGGTGAACAGTGAACCGACAACAGAGGGCTGATGTAAATTGATTATTTTTTAGTTCAAGGTAATTTTCTGAATACCCAAAAGTTGGTAATGTCTCCTTCCAAGTACCCATATCAAGAAGACAGTACTCAGCCCATTTATCTTTGTCCAAGATTGTTAGTATTTTTGTATTTTGTTTTGTAATCACACATTTGGTCACAGGTAGAAATTCCTCTCCTTTTAGCACCTCATACTATTTATAGACTTTCTCCTGGTATAAAACAATCCATACAATCTAGTTCCTAACTTAAAATTAAATGAAAGGAGAAGAGTATATTTGAAATCATATATAGGGGGCATTGCTATCAGTACCTGTGCTAACACTAAACTGTCAACCAATGCTTTATTGATAAAATTCTAAATTGCCATCATTCTTATTTGGCTATAGTTCAAAATCATAAAATTAATGTTTTACGTGTTCTTAGGGGATCACTATATTCCTGAGAACATTCAGGAGTATAAACCATCTCAGACATTAAAACTATGGAAACTTTATAATCCTTCAGTATTAAAGAGAAAACTAATATGCTATCATTGTGTATCTATGACAATCTAAACAAGAAGTCTATTCTTTACTTCTCAGAAGACAGTAAAGAATGCACAAGGTGCAAACATACTTTTTCACCTATCTCATTCTGTCCTACTTTTGATATTCTAGCAGAAACTGTTTACATTTCATTAGTCTGTTTTCAGGTTAAGTTTTTTCTCATACTTTCTGGAAAATCCAGAGTTTGTCTACCGAGGACTTCTAGATTAAGTGTCCTCTGCATCTTGAGACCTGTCCCCATTTTATGAAATTATGCACATAAAAACAGTTGTTTTCATCCCTTTGTCAGAAAGTATTCCCCTATTTGGATCTAGGGGTTTAATGTCTCTTTGCACTTCGCAATCAAATAGAAAATAAATGCAATATATCTTGGCACCCTGAGTCAATTCCTGGATTCTAAATACTGCAAAATAATGTCATTTTGTCACTTAAAAGGACTTAAATTGTTATCCTTGTTGGAATGGAGCAATTCCATTCTGCTATAGTATCAAAATACCCTTTTGAGTTGAGTCTGTGAAGAGATACAGGGGGCAGAGGTATTTGTAGCCAAAGCAGGCATTTGACACATGAAATTCCTTTTATTGATTAGGATGTGGGTGGCAGCTGGGAGGAGCAGCTCCACAGATTGCAAGCTTTGTTTTTTCTGTGTAGTAACAGAAGCAGAAAGCATCGATCTGTAGAATCATAACATAGGCACCTTTACTGAAATACTTACAATAGTTGGCACTTTTTCAACTAGTGAGACGCACATTAGGGTAAGTATAAAAGTATCTTTGTTGATGGTACATTATCCCTATATTTGCTGTGTTTCAAAAGACCTCATAGAAGTTTTGCAAAATATTAGGACTTTGTATAGGTATGAGAACACAACCAGCTCAATTGCATTTCCAAATAGAAATTTTATATGAAAGATAAAATAAGACAGAGGTATTTTTAGAGCTACTTGAGAAGGCAACCATTGGCACCTACATTCTGCTTCAATGTTTATTAGACAAATGGACCATACTAACATAAGACAATGTATCATTATGTTTATATCCTTGTTTGGGGTTTAGCTAATGGAAGAGATGGAGAAAATTCGGCAGATGATAAGAGAGACTTCTGAGCATAACAAACAAGATACAGTCTCACAAAAATTACAGAGCACCACAGGGGATGGATGCGTTTCAGAGGTGTTTAAGAGGGAGTAAAGCAACTTCTGGACTGATGTTCCAGCCCATCCTTATCTCCACAGTCCAGCCTGGACATCCCAAGGCTGTGTCTGACCCCAGCTCCCCTTAGTGGGACTGATCCTGATCCCCACCTGACGTGCGGAAAGACGACTCTACAACCCGTAAGCTGTAAAGTAGCTATGTTTATTCAGCGCCGGGCGCACGGGGGAACTCTCCTCCGAAGACGTGCGTGCTGTTGGTATAGATGGGGTTACAAGTTACATATTCATTAGGTTACCTGATACGCCTACACATATTCATAGCCTTT
>WEKY01059097.1:9486-107010 GCA_013390045.1 Picathartes gymnocephalus
GATACATATAATTATTTTATATGTAAAATTATATATTTTTCTCATTTAAACAGCATCAAAACAGGTTTTTGACTGCCTTTGAGATCTTCTTCCTTAGAGTCCAAGGGTGATCATACTGGTTTATGCCTTACAGTCTGGGAGATAAAAACAGAGACAGAAAAGGAGCAACGGCCAAGCAAACCCAAACTTGTAAATCTCTCAATGTCTACAGACTTTAAAATACAGGGAAAAAAATGCTTATAGGCTCTGAGCCAAGTTAAAACACTGTAATACAACTTTTTGTTTAGCTTTCTGACGTGTCCAAAATAAGATTTAAAAAGCAGGGCATATTTAAAAACTTCATCAGGCAAAATGGTAGCTATGTCTTAAGTGATACTAAAAGGCTTTGACGTGCATTTTCAGTGGATTGGTCAGTGCAACCACAGACTAAGGTAAACAAACACCACACAGGATGAATTTAGGTAGCATATGAACCTGCCAGGCTAATCAAAGATCTATGAAATTGATGAGTTTGGCATAATTGCATCCTGATATTTGCATCATGATGTCTATCCAGAAAATCAGCTGAAAGAATGTTGCTTTAGACAGCACAGGCTGCACAATACCTGTGGCAGGAGGATGGCTGGCTCTTTCCACACCAGGCTTTTTTGCAAAAAAATCCCCTTGAGCTCTTCCAGGCTTGTCCATGCGATTCCCCTGATGTTATAATGTGGGCCAAGAAAAAATGCTTGAAACTCAAGTTCCTGGATTTTCTGCCTGCAGGCTCCCACATAATAACACCAGCACCCCCCAGGTATTTCCTCACTTGATCACCTGCTGCTAAGGAAGCAGCAAGCACTCCTCCTCATCAGTCCTTCACTAGAACACCCACAAATTTAATGGAACAAGTCCCCAAACTGTTTGGGGTTTACAACTGCCGGTAACAAATTCAGATGCAGAGCATCAAGATTTTGAATCCCCTCATCCTATATATGGAGCAAAGTCACTTGCAGAACTGAAGTCTAGACCCATGTGCATCTCCTACCACCCAAGGAACACAAAGTTCAAGAATGTTTGGACTCTGGAATTTTGCATAGTACGTTCTCAGAGAAAGTAACCATTGCTCACAGTTACGGAAATGTAAATTTCATCAGATAAAATGGTTTTCCCATTCAGCACACAGAAAAGGCCTGAAGGGACAGAAACAAATCTTAATAAAGTGCATAAAGAAAATTAACAGGAATTCCTCTAGGCTGAACATTAGAATGCAGCCAAAACTATTGAAATGTCCGGAACCCAGGCAGCGCCCAACTAGTTCACAAGTTCATTCAGGGTAGGGAAAGGGGGAAATGTGGTCAGATGCTTCTGTCAGTTTGAAGAATATCTGTGGGGCTTTGACAAACAAGATGAATGTTCTCATTCAAATGCACCACCAGTTATTTAACTTACTTCCCCTGAATGTCTGGACTTCAACCGCCAGAAAGACTGAAATATTTTGTCCCACAAGCATTTCTGGTGTACTGATTTATTTGTATTCTGTCCTGACCCCTTCTCAAAGAAAGGTTCCTGTTTTGACCATCCACATCTATAAGCAAAAACAGGCTGTCGAGGCATACCTTCTTCAGAGCCCTTGCCATCAGGTGCTTCTCCATGTCACCAGGCTGGTTTATGTTGTTTGTAGGCTTGTTGGTTCTCTTTGGGGAAGTTCTGGACTGTGGGCTTTGCTGAATAGCAACCTAAGGAAAACTTCCACCAGGCTGTCTCTCCTCTTTGGTTTTAGCTGTAAAACATCTAAGACATCTGAAAAGAACATGAAAGTTTTCCTAGCGTTAATGTGTAATTCACTGTGTTTTATTGACACAAAGACAATTGAATATAGAAAAGAACAGAAAGAATTACAGAGAAAGTTTCAGAAAGAAACTAATAAATGATACCTCACGATAAGACTAAGCCCCTAACTTTTTAGGGATATAAAACATTTATATTCTAACCTAGTACCAATTTTACTAACAAGAGATTCTGTAAAATGACAATTTGTGTCCATTTTGCAACACATCCTTCTCTTAGGCAGTACCAATCCCATCCCGGACCAGTGAATTCACCTGCAAAGACAGACTGACAGAACAAGTTATACCATTAATCCACAACACACTTTTGCAGACAGCATTACACAGCCAATGATGGGACAGAACACAGGATCCCTGGCTTAACTTAGCCATGGAGTTGGGCTTGGCACAGAAAATCCTCTGGTTTTAATCTCCACAGAGGAAAGCCGACACCATCTTTCACACGGGCTCAGTGTTGTGAGAGTTCTCTTTTTATAAATGCCCAGAGTCACTTCAGGGTTGGTGCTAAATAAAGCAGGCAGCAAAAATGTAAACTACTGCCTGATGTTTTGTTTTGCTCCGTATAGCCACCAGGAAAAGTGGAATATCTCAGAATCCCCAGAGTACAAGTGGAAAAGAGTCTGCACTTTAGCTCTGTCTTATTTTGGCTCTGCAATAAAGTGAAACATTAACCATTCTCAGAGTGCACATCAGCACTCCTCAGCCAGTAGCTGTGTGACCTGGCATCAATGTCATCTCTGAACTTACTACGACGTTCAGAATTTTCCAGGGAGCTGAGAGAGCAGGAAAAGCTCAGCTGATGTGCCATTCCATTCACCGAGGAAAGCCACTAGCTTTACTTATTTGCTTCAATTCCTGTCTAAACTTTAGAAATATTACACTCAAATATTTTCTAGCTTTGATTGTAAAGAGAAAGTGTGAGGAATAAGAAATTCCCTTCCCTTCTCTTCCCTATCACGTATTAACTGCAGCAAACCCAAAGCTCCAGTGTTTGACGATGATTAATACCCACCATATATTTGGCAGACTAATCTTGATTGTTTTTCCTCCAGCAGCTCACAATTATCTCCCTCAGGGATGTGTATGTCAGCACATTACCTAATGATAATCGGATAGCTGAATCTGCTGTTAAATAAAATCTGTAACATGACAAAGTGCCCACTTTTTATATGTTTATGCATCGGTAAGTGTTACAGGGGGTAGATCTCCAAGTAAGTTCAGAAAAAGGAGGAGCTAAAGGACACTGTGTGTTGAGTAGAAATAAAATGGACACAGAGTAATAAATAATGGAATTAAACAATGTGGGAGATTTGTCCTCATAAGCTGGTCCTTCCAAGAAACAGAGGGGGAGGGGGATGGAGATCAGTGAGGATGTCGGAAAATTCAACTTCCAAATGGTCTTGGATGCTTCTCAAGGGAAATAAGGAGCTGCAAATCGATGTGAGGACAAATGGCCACAAGTCTACAGGACTTTTTTCCCTGCCAGGAAATGATGGAACATTATTTTTGGGCAGTAGGCCAGAACACTTCTTACCACAGCTAGTTCTCATCAACTGAGGTATGGGATTGGGAGTGTAAACGCAGAGATGTCAGAAAAAATAAGGAAAACTACCACAATAGAAAACTGCAAGTCAGCCTCCTTTCCTGAATATCCAGGAATCAACAAGGGCAGAAGGTCTACTGGACCTCACACTTACCAACAAGGAAGAACTGGCCAGGGGTGTGAAGGCTGGGGTCAACCTTGCTGCAGTGACCACACGATGGTGGAGTTCAAGGTCCTGCAAGAAGGAACCAAGGCAAAGAGCAGGACTTTAGATGAGCACACGATTTTCCTCCAGGATCTGCCTGAGAGAATCCCATGGCAGACAGCCCTGGAGAGAAGGAGGACCTGGGACTAACTCCTCCCAGCCTTGGTCTGTCCTGACAACAGAACAGTCAAGTGTGGATCCTGCATGGATGAACAAGATGATCCTGATGACTTCAACGTGAAAACAAAACATGCCAGAGGTAGAAGCAGGGGTACGTGACTCAGATGGAATAAAGAGACTGTTTGAGTGAGCAGGTTCAGGTGAGGAAAACCAAAATACCAAGCTGAACATGAGACAGCAATGTGGCCTTGCAGCAAAAAAACCCAACAGTACCCTGGGTTACATCAGCAAGAGTGTGGCCAACAAGACTGAGAGAAATGATCCTTCCCCTCCACTGAGGAATGGTGAGGCCACAGCTGCAGTGCTGTACCCAGCTCTGGGCTTATTGCCACAAGACAGACATCCTGAGTTCATCAAACTCCATGAAAAGATTGGAGCATCTGTCAAACAAAAAGGATGAGATAACTGGAACTGTTCAGCCTGGGAAAAAAAAAAAAAAAAGGATGTCTCAGGAGGTTATTGCCATTGTGGGAGAATCTTACCCAATGGAAGACAATGAAGAAGACTGGTCTGACTCTCTCACACAGAAAATTCCATGGAAATATAAGTTAAAATATTTTTGCTGTAAGAGAAACCATTCACTGGTTGCCCAGAGGGGTTGTTGAGTCTCTTTCCTTGAAGACTCAAAACTCTACTGCAAACAGCCCTGAGCAATATCCTGTAGCTGACCTTACCTTGAACAGAGAGTGTGAACTGGGTGATCTCCTGAAGTGCCTTCCAGCCTGAACTGTTCTGTGATTCTGTGAATGTTTTTCTGTTCTGTGATTCTCCTGTAGCAAGCATTTAATTTCTTTCATGTTTTGAATCCTTAT
This sequence comes from Picathartes gymnocephalus, assembly GCA_013390045.1. Lineage (NCBI taxonomy): Eukaryota > Metazoa > Chordata > Aves > Passeriformes > Picathartidae > Picathartes > Picathartes gymnocephalus. The sequence continues at coordinate 14,053 of WEKY01059097.1, forward strand.
TTGCAGAGGTACTGCAATACAGGTACTGCAAAAGACATACAAATACAGTGAAAATAAGCAGAAAATTATGCTGTAACCTGTTTCTCTTAAAAAAACCAGATGGATTTATATTTAATAATGAAATGAAGCAGCACCACACTCCGAAGCAAATTTGGGTGATTTTGTAACACACAATAAAAATGGAGAAAAATCTAGAGTATTCAAAATCAACAAAATCAAGAAACTTTCGAATGTAATTTCTGGAGCCTGATCTATAAAATTCTGAAAATGAGCCACGTCTTGTTCAAAGGGATATAAAGGGAGAGAGAGATTAGAAGGGAATGAGGCATCTCCAGTTGCACAGAGTGCTCGTGCTCAGGGGACAACTTGCAGATCCAAAAGAATCTCAACAAAGGAGAGAAGCCAAGCTGCTGGAAGAGTGATGCTCATCCTCTGGCACAAGAAACGCTCCATAGAAAGCATTTGCTTCTAGAGTTGCCTGACGAGAATGGACAATCAGAGCCTCACTCAGCACACAGGACTGCCCCACAGCACTAATCATCACCAGGAAAATCCAAGCTCTCATCACCATCCACAAAGGCACGGGGAGAGTTTGCAGAGAGATTTTACGCAGCTAAACAAAACGTGGCCTGATGCAACATTAATCAACCACTGAATGTCATCACCAAGGGAAAAAATAAAACCCAAAAACAAAATGGGTTCCTTTGATTGTTTGGTTTGAGGGTATTCCTTTCTTCTTCCTTTTCAGTATTTATGGAGTAATTTTTCATACATCAGTTTGTCTTACACTTTGCTTTCAAACCATTGGGAAATGATGGTTTTTTTCTATTCAGCTATAACAATCCAGATCCTCCTGACAAAAGCATTGAAACAAAACAAAATTGCAATCACAAGAGGAACTCTTTTTGATCTCCTTCCAAAGCACAGCTCTTCAGATAAAATCTTAGTTCTCTATACCATATACCATATTCACCAAAAGTATATGAAGTGCAGCTAAAAACTGTTTGCTTATAGCTGAACAGATTTGGCAGTTATAAGTTTGATGTTTGGAAAACTACTTAAGAAATGCATTTTAGAAGCTATTGCTTTCAGAAGCAAAAAGGTACTGATCCACCTACCTATAAAATCTAATATTAGAAAAGGTCTGGACAGCTTGAAGTTGTTTCTTTGTCCTGAAATGGCTTAGGAAGTTAAAAACTCTAAAGAATTTCTTTAGAACAAACCCCAAAACGTTAAAGCTTCTCACAGAAATATAGAGTGCCTGATACTGGGATAGGTCCAAGTGGACAGGATATTTGTCCAGATGGAAAGTTCTCCCATTTGAGGTTAAAGCATGAATGTCATTTAAAAAATTACTATGCCACAGTACTTTGGTGTATCTCCCTCTTTCCAGAATTGAGAGATGCTCAGGAATACAAATAAACGAGTTACTGTCAAATAAATGATTTAAACTTTTTGATGTCTCCTGGACATTTTTTGCCTGGAGTCTTCTGAAAAAAAAAAAAAAATCCTGTGTTGGTTATTGGTTATTTATTTGTATTTACTTGTAAGAGCAGGTAAAGTACAGAGGGTGGAAAAAAGAGTGAATAACTATGGACATTCCATCATTTTAAAAGCTATTCTAACATATTCATCACTGTGGTATTTGTCTGGACCAGAAAAAGGAAAAAAAGAAAAATACAAAAACCGACAGAGACCTCAGTGAAGGGAAAGAAGGCAGTGGTAGCACTTCTAATGAAAATAAGGGTTGCAGTATGGGTGGCTTAACCATGCATCTTCCATTACAATTCATGGAAAATTCTGTGGCAAAATCTTTTAGCTTTCACTTAAAACCTTCATTACTGAATGATGCCTTTCACATAGCCACTCTTGTTTGCTCATTTGTGCTTTACAAAGCATCTAGCCCTAAGAAATGGCAAAGGTATTTCTCTAGGCATGAGAACAAACTTTGATGTTAAACCATTGCTGGATTTAGACATCAAGAAAATTGTTTAGAGTTTATTTTTTCTTAAAATATAAACTTCTGTGTTTCGGTGTGCAAAAAAACCTTTGTTCTTTCTCAGCTGCTGTAAATTTTCTGAATGAAACATGCAGTTTATTCAGACAATCTTATATACAATAGTGTCTTTCTTTAGAGAATCTCAGGCCCCCTTAAAAACTTGATTTCTCTGTGAGTTAAACATTGGATTCATTTACCAAGCAGTGAATACATGAACAATAAGGTGTGACAAGCCATTTATCAGCATCCTGGCAAGTTTTGCAAATCAAGAATGATCTTGCTAAGAACTTGACAGGAGAATCAGATACAATGTCATTATTTTTGTGAAACACCTCGACGTTTTCCTGACATTCGAGGTGGGGTTTTGCTGCAGAATAAGACTCAACTCTAATTACAGCCTAGTACAGAGCCAGGCAAATCATTCAGCTGAGTTTGAGAGCTCTCACCAAAGTGGCTCATTAATCTCAGCTGATCGCAAACCTGACATCTACGGCTCAAACTAGACACCCATGCAAAAGTTTTAGAGCACTGGTTTTCTCTCTGCCTCACTCTGCAGAGATTTACACATTTCCACATCAAATTGTATCAGCTTTACAGGTCTCCCAATGTAATTTGGAACAGTGTTTGTGCCAGGTGTAGAATTGAATACAGCAAAAATGAAGCAGCATTTTCTAAAGTAGAATATCAAATAAACCTCTAGTGAGCCTCCACTGAAACTGCAAATGAGTATTTTTGAGGACAGAAAACTATTAGCCTGGAAATAAGAACAGTCCATCAAAAATCAAATTTAAGAAGCCATTATTTTCTATTTTGATACCAAAGAAAAAAGTGCAGGAGCATATTTAAATAAATCTAAACCCCAAACAAATCCCTCAGATCCACCTAGAGAGCTTTTTCCAGGTGATTAACCTAGCAATACTCTTTCCACTTTCACAAAACGCCTAAATGGGTGAATACATTGGTCTGAATCAGGAACTAGAGGACCTGGTACGGGCCATAGGACACAGAAGCCTCCTCGAGGTTTTCATACTGGAAAGAGAAGTCACAGATAACACAACACATTAACAGATGCTGACGTGGAGAAGGGAGGTTTTGTCTCCTGGATCTCAGAACCGGCGTGCAAAGAAATGATTGTTGCTTGCTCTCCAGGTAGGAATTGCCTTCCCCAAGAGATGGAGACACTGGAGTTTTTCTATCCAACAGTATCTCTCTCTCTCTCAGATGAGCTTTCTTCAAGAAAAAGCCAAATCCTCTCCAAAAGCAGAGGGCTCAATCTGCAACAACAAACTGCTTCTCATGCCTTCCTGGATCAGCTCTTGGGCCTCTGTCCTGAACAACTTCATGGCACGCTGCTGGGAGATTCGTGGAGGGCCTTGCTGAACGCCTTCTTCCCTTGTAACTTAAGCCAGAAGGGAGTACAGAGCTGGTTATTAATTGCGCGATGCGTTGAAAACACATTTTTAAATCTCTCCCATAAGTACCACTTGCAAACTTGCAGGGACAAAAAATTCCCTGTGCTTTCCCACAGCAGGTCGTGTTTTAGGTGAAGGGGAGTGTCCAAGGCTCTGAGTGAGCCAGACAAACAGAGAGGGACTGTGGGACTGTGCATGTGCCTCGTACCCGCTGCGCTCCTTTCCCCTGCACAAAAAGACGCCTGCATTGTCACGGGCTGACCAATTCTAAGGAGAATGAGGGAAGGGAAAGGCACAGCAATTTATCTCCCAAAGTCTTCTGCTTTCCCAGTATTCGGGAGAGGGTTACAGACAAGCACCGCATTGATTCACGGTAGTTTTTACGCACATTAACATACGTTAGTCTTGATTAGAGGCACCAACACTGAGCAAAATGAATATGTTATTTATCAGAAAACCTTATTCTTCCTGTTACACGCACACAGAGAACAGCAGCACAACTATTAAATCTTCCTCTGAACACGTGCACTGGATCACGCCTTCCTAACCACAGCAGGAGACCGATTTGTGCCCTTAAAAAACAAGTTACCTTCCTTATCTTAGCTTGAATATCCTACAGCATTATGAACGGTCTTAATTACACAGCTCACTTTACAAAGGGCTTCATGAATATGAAACACTCTGATTAAAGTAGCACCGAAGTTCCATGCACATTCATCTCTGGAGGTAGCTCCATCTGAGTTAATGGACTTGCAACAGGGCTCGGTTCTGCCTGCTGTGCCAGAGCACTGCCTCACATAATGCATACAGGCGGCAATTAGATGATGAAGTGATGTGGTAAAGAGGAGATTCAGCCTCCTGGGGTGAAGCAGGGTGAGCGCCAGGTTACAGCTACAAAGAGCCACGCACGAGGTGGCTGGAGGGAATGCAGTGACACTGGAACAAAATAGCCCGGCTTTCACCGAGCCTGCAGCCCCAGCTGCTCTTTATTCCATGTCTCTTCCTCAAGCAGCTCGAGGATTGTTGTGCACATCTTGCCAAGGCCAGCCATGACATTCCCAGTCTCAGAGTGGAGCATGCCAGGACCCCATGCAGCCCGGCAGGAGGACTCCTCTGGGCTGTGACTCACAGCCTGCTCCTGCCAGCATCTGCTGCCTCCACTGTCCCAGAACAACCCTGCTGGCTGATGGGACCGTGCCTGAGCAGAGGGGACGGGGCAGATCACCACTTGTGGCCAAAAGGGTAATGTTTATGACACGGAAAGAATTAATCTTTTAAGAGGTGGCAGGTACAAGGACTGTCCTTCTGCCAGCAAGCTTCCAGGGGGCAGGTGAGGTGGGACAGATGAGGATTTGATGTGGGACAGCTAAGGAGCAAAAATGGAAGGCAAAAGTCCAGACTATCATTCTTGGTGGCAGCAGCTTCACAGTGAACAAGAGACAGAATGATTTGAGTCACGGCAACCAAAGGAGGGCCATAAACTCTCCCACAGGACTACAAAAATGGCCTTGCTGAGTATGGGAAGAAGCAAAGCTAACCAGGAACACAATACTCTGTTACTGAGTGACAGAGAGAGCAAAGGCAGATGTCTGAGGATCAAGTGTTAGATATTCCAGCAAATCTGGCAAGTTTGTTAAATGGATTGTTATGACTCTTGATTTTGGCAGCCAATTTTATCTGATTTTTATAGTAAGCCAGAGACCTCCCAGGCACAAAAGCTGAGCAAGAGATCAGATATGAAATGGTTTTTCCCCCCAAACTAAGCTTCAACACCAATCAGTTTTATATGTTCTACTTTCAAGTGCCAAAAAACTTTTAACACACCAGCTCCAACAGCAAGCTCAGCTTTGGGTACTGAAATGGGGAGTTTCTTATGTGAAAAACAAACCCCTGGGTACTGTGAATTGGGAAGCCTTCTCATCTAAGAAAAAAACTTCTTCAAATGTCATTTCCATGAAAGAATATTACATTACTCTTCATTTGTGTTATTGATAACAGCTACTTAACACTGTCAAAATGCAAAATAAGTCGAGTTATGATACTCTGTGTCCTAATGAGGAAATACAAAGACATGTATTTGTCATGTACCCAAAAAGCAGCTGACCTGAAAGAGAAGAATTCTCTTCTTGCTCTTCGTGGTATGTGCATGGTTTTTAACCTCTGGGAAAGTGATGAACCATAACTAAAAAAAAAAGTTATTAATTATTAATTAAAAGTAATTAATCTTTGATAATAAAGTCTGTCTCTGGGAAGGGCAGAGCAACTTGTTATGAATTATTGTTTCCCTGTTTCTTTAGCATTATGCAGCTTGTGAATTGTGTTCTAATTCCACCAAAAGTTCTATCTGTTTGTATAAAGGGAATGGGGAGAAAATAGCATTACGCATGCCTCAAAAATCTGAAATTGCCATGCCCAATAAATCACAGCATTTTTGAAATTGATTACTATTGTTCCAAACATATCCCCATTCTCCTTTCTGTGATGAGAAATGTACTGGTACTTGGTATTTTCATAGCTGAACAAGTGCCCTGGGGACACGTACAACTTTCCTACTTATTTATTTATATTTTAGCACCAAGAAAAGTTAATAATCTTTTGACAGAACAATGACCTGCCATAACATTACTAGGAAGGGCTCAGCTTCAGGCCTTATGTAGGGATTATATTTTTACTGGCCCTGGAATCAATAGTTTACTTTTGAATGGAAGAGAGTAAAAACTGCTTTCAAAGGCTAAAAAAAAAAAAAAAAAAAGGCAACAAAATAAAACTGAATAAAATTAAATATGATATGAAAATGCTCAGAGCACCCAGAGACTGTCCTGTTGCTCTGAACAGTGCCAAAGAGGGGATGGAGAAAGGTGCATTTATACTTTACTGCCAGCTCATAGGGCTGGGTTCTGCACCACATCCATCACAGGTACTGATCCAAGGAGCAGCTCCCCACTGGCCTGAGAAAGCCCAGAAACCTTTCCCATGGAGAAACCCTCAAACACTCCCAAGGAGCATACAGCTGTCACCACAGCAAAAGAGGCATCTAAGAGAGACAAAGAGAAGGGCAAGAAACTGTGAGAAGAGAAAGGGAACACAGAGTTTGGATGCAAGTTCAGAATCTGTCCAGATGTTCAGGACTGACAGTGGACTGGGATCTGCAGCTAGTTTGCATTCCCACAGAAAGTGAATAAATCAGCTCCAGCGCTCAAACTACTCATCCTTCCTCCTCCCAGAGCTCCTTTCACAGTTGTCACGTTTCTGTGTTCCCTCTGCTTCACCAGCCTGACTTTCCTCTTCCCTCTCATCTAGTCTGGTGCCAGACTCTTCCTTGAGTCTCCCTATCTGCTGGTGTGAGGGAGAAGCTTGTATCCATCTCCTGACTTATCCTTCAGCTACTCTCTGTCTCACTGCTGTGTTCAGAGCTCGAGACATCCCTCACAAATGCAGAACACGAAACAGAAACTTGAGCTCTCTGGAGGCCTGTTTGTTTTGGCTGTCGCTGTAGTTTTTATTAATAAATGCCTCCTGGTAGACTAGACTCCATTTATCATGACATATGTTATCTAGCTTATGTTCTTATACAGTATTTATTACAAAATTTAAGCTGAGCACAAAACTATTCTGCTCTCTTCCCAGGCAGTGAGAAGGGTGGTTATGTTATTTTAATGAATTTGCTTGTCTTATGTTATTATTGAGAAGCCTTGCTTGAGGAAGTGATCCTTGTGTTTCATTTTGAAAATGTGAATTTTGTGGTTGCTGTGGTCCTTTCCCATAGGAGAAGAATTTCTAATCCATCTGCACATTAATAATTCCTCAACTTCTCTTGTGCTGAGACCTCCCCATTGTGAATTTTTCCCAGACCCCTTTAGCTACTTCCCTTCCCAGCCTTGCCTATCTGATTGGTTTGATGCTTGTTTTCACACACCATGTGCTGCAATCGAGACAGTTGCTAGATTACCCCAGCCAAAAAGAGGAAACATCCATTTCCATAACTTGCCAGCACCTCCTCCAATACTGCAACTGACCCCTAACTCCAGAAATCCTGTTTAGCATTACAATGAAGTCTTGGGAGAAAACATGCATCTAATCTAATTTGAGGGCATGAAAAATTCAGACAAGCTTCAGAAAGAGGAGCCAAACATTGTGGTCGTTTTTCAAATGAAGACTCTGCTTCTAAATAAAACAGAGTGCATTTCTTATATGTGGTCTGATATCTCACAAGGGTTGTATCCAACTGGTCAGTACAAAGCCCAAATTTTTGCACAACTTTACCTCTGCTGGCCAAAACACACGAGAAGTACAAGCACATCTTATGATTACTTAATGATAACAAAATGAAGTGGAAATGCAAATTTTGTAGTCTCAGAAAGACCTGCATTTATAGAATGGCAAGGCCTAGATTTGGTTAGAATGGGCAAAATTTATAGATTTTACACACAGAGCATATGGCAACTTTCAATATGAAGCTTTGTACCACCTTGCTCTTTTCCCTTCTCAAGAGAGCTTTAGTAAAAGTACTGTGCAAAATATTGCCTTGAGTAAGTTCTATTGTACTGAGCCAGCTTGATTATTTTAGTGTTTACTGTCTCGCTTCACAGGTCCTTACACTCACGGTGATTTACACAAAGTGTTCTGGTTTGTATCTCTCACAAACTCCTTCAATACCGAGCTAGGTAAACAGAATGTCATCCGATTTCCAGTCCTTCCTGGGTAATTTTCCCCAGTTATGTAAATGTTTATCTTAATTCGACTTCTTCCTTTGCACTTTTAAAAACGTTTTTGCTCCTTCCCCGTGCTGAGGCAGCGTGATAACCACGATGCAGAACGGAGACAAAAGAATACCAGGGCTGGAGGCCAAGGAGCAAGGCTGCAAGTACCCAGCCAGCTGCAGAGTCTTTGATTGCCAGTTCTCCAAGAAGCCATAAAGCAGTGTGGGGATCCCGTCTGAGCATTATTACCCAAAACTTCCAAATGCACCTATGAGAAAGCTTCAGTGAGGTATTTCACCTCGTGTTTACGGAGTAAAACTGACTTGCTCCTGTAAATGTGTTCACAGGTGTGCCAGTGCCAAGCATTTAGGTGGCAGCAGAAATTTAGAGCAAGGTTTGATTCCCCTGATTGTTTTTCCCACCATGTTAGCTGTGTTGTATTTGGCAAACCATCTTCTGGGGAAAGGGAACCGCGTGTAAAGTGCTGGCAACAGCATTTGGTTTGATATGCATAAGTTAATTAATAGAAAGCAGCTCATGTCAACAATGTTTGCATTTCTCATGCTTTCTCTCTTTAGCCACTTGAACCGAACTATACAAAAAGCACTTTAGAATCTACTGTATGTATAAAAAATCAGTACTCTTCTAATAAATTTAAGCTTGTCAGTGTTGTTGATAGGTTGGAGATCCTTTCCACAGCCAAAAACTGAATCTAACTGAGCAGAAGACACTGAAATTTGAGTATAAGCTTCCTTCCAGACAAGCTCTGCTTTCTTTCCAACTCCCAAAAAAATATAAGATGGGACCAGATAACTACAGGAATCCACACATTTCAGTGGGCGGAATTCAAGAGACAACCATCTCATTTCACCAGACTTTGAAAATAAACACGAAATAAACAATTCATCTTGTTAGAGGTTGACACATTCTTTTTTCTGCTTGGAAAATCAAAATTCCACTTACTCCTACTCCAAGTGATCCTGGTATCATCCCTTTATTTGGGTACCCATCTGCTGCCAGTTTCAAATTTGGTCAGCGAAATGCACTTAGCTAAATGGGTGTTTTAGTAGCACAGATAAATTCCTCCTTAATTGCTCACACTTTCTCTGCTAAGTCTCTAAATATGGATATGTAAGCCAGAAGCCTTCGCTGATGTGGTAGGATTTGATGGGTTTTTTTTCTTCAAACAGGCAAAACATGAACTTACCTCTCCTATGACTATATAAGGAGCATAAAGAAGGAGGACCAATTCCTAAGCTAAGCTTCTGCACAGTTCAGATGTTTTAATTTAATTTTGTGAATACCCAAACCTACTCAATCATCCAAAATTTCGAGCAGGTACCGTAGCACTTAATGCTGGCTCACCAGGCAGCAGCTGTGAGAGATAACACGGTGCTGTATTTACTGCGGAGTCTGGAATCAGGGACACTCCGTGCACGAATTGTGCCAACGTAAAGCAAATGAACTGCTCAGCCTGGCTGAACTTAACATCCCCGTGGTTTAGTTTACACAGAGGTAAAGCAGAAATAACAATAGCCAAGCAAAGCCAAGTTAGACAAAAAAAAGCTCTGTGGGCCAGAACAACACAGAGACTCCCCAAGCTGGACAGACCAGGGGGTGCTTCTCCGTGACAAGTGCCCTCAGGAATGCAGCCATGCCTAGAAAGAAGCAACTATAAACCATAATTAAAGAGGGCAATTCCCTCTTTAGTTTTCCTGCACATCCTGGCACTCCCAAGCATTCCTGTAGTCCCAGTGGATTCACTGTTTTTGTTTTTGTCTTCTACTAGTAACAGCCATAGGAAATGGGAAATGAGGTATGGAGTTGACCTTCCCAGGTAAAATGGTGGCTGAGGCAGAAGCCAAAGTTTATTTATTACCTCCTTCATAAGGCCAAGAAAAAGTTTTCTGAAAATGCAGGGCTGAAGTTAATCTGTGTTTTGTTTCCCTCAGTTGCAAGCTGACTGCCATGCTTCTGTCAAAAAACAGGCTCTGGCCAAGGGAGAAATGGCAAGAAGAACTGGCAAGGTCAAGGACCGAGAGACAGAAGGAAACAGACTTAATTTCACACCAGGTCATTTCCACAAAGTGTAGAAACAGAAAAGCAAGCATGAACAGTATTTCCACTGAGTATGATATGGAGCTCTTTTGGACTATCTCTTAGAGGTGAAAATATCCAAAAGATCTTTAGGGCTGAGCTGAACAAGTTCATTGAAAGTTAATGGGACTCATTTTCCTACCGTCCTTGGGCATTTAGGAAAAAAACCAATACGCCTGTTTTGTACTTGTTGCCAAAAGGAATCAGCTGCTGCTAAAGACTAAGAATACACAAAAATTTAACTTAGTTTACAATCTCAGCTTGATTGCTTCTTCTCCTGCCCCTGGCTCTGTCCCTTCTAGGAACAGTAGATTTTAATTTTTCCTGTTTTGTCCAGAACCACCCTGATCTCTGGTATTCATGGGCACCAAGGTGTGTTAGCAGTTCTTGAAATGAACAGAGCCAACCTCTGGGACTGCCAGCTGAACTTGCTTTTCCTTTCTTCCCACAGAAGCATTTACAGCCTTTCTGGCTCATGCAAGGAAATTTCTAAGGAATGGGATTGAGCCTTCTGATTCAGGTTAAACCTCCTGATTTAGGCTAAAAGGTTGTTGTCTCCTCAAAGGAAGGGTACATTGCAATGCTTTACACACAAAAGAACAATTGTTGTGTTTTGCCTGGGTTTACGTGCACAAAAAGTGTATGTGAACATCACTCTGAGAAAGCATTTTTCTAGATCAAGCATACCTTGGATTGTGCTCTGTAGCAAAGGACCAAGAAGAATTTCTCTCTCAATATTCCTGCAATGCAGACTATAAGTGATGCAGGAGGAAACACTCATTCATCGACGCAACTTGTTGAAAATAGAAGAAAAAAACAGGTAAAACATCACCTATAGTTTTTCACTATTGCTTTCACACAACAAAATCAAAACCAGCACCAGCATGCCTCTTTCACAAGAGCAAAATTAAATAATTCCATCTATTCATAGCAACCCCTTACAGTCAAAATCAGTGTGATGCTCCAAAAAGTTGGTTTAACGGGGTGAGAGAGAAAGCAGAAATGCTTATTTAGACCCCTACTACCTCTTCTTCCACCTTTGCTCTAGTGGCTTAACCTCAGAGAATATTTTAAGGAAAAGGACTTTACATCTTAAATTGAGTGACTTGATTCGTTGTGGGTTCTTTCCTTACAACTGCTTGTAAGTGGTTTATCTGAAATTGTTGTTCTTTCATGCATAAAAAGGGAAGGCAGTACAAATAAACTAAAACCAAAACGAAATATTTTATTACAGGTACTTAACTTGATTTCCAAACATCAGGTTTCAGAATTGAAATGCAATAATTATTTTGCTCACAGCTTGTTTTTCAAATGAGCCGTGTGCTTTCTTTCATAAAAGAAAAAAAAACCCAAACTTAATCACTTGATATGCAAAATGCTTTTGACTGGGTAGCTATTTTTACCTCTTTTTCCTTTAGGAAAAAGAATCTCAAACGGATTTTAGCCTAACTGTGGGGAGCACAAAACTCTGGCTAGATAAATGATAGGAAAAGGTATCAAACTTACAAAATCCTTTTACCTCTTTCCCGCTTAAAATAAATCTTTTGCCTCTGGACTCCCCACTGTCCTCAGCCCTGATATGGACAACCTATGCAAAAGCAGCTCCTGAGCGTGTCACACCCTGGCCCTTCCTGGTGGTGTGAATCATCTGTGTCAGCTGGGAGGAGGAGGAGGGAGGCAGGGAGGGCATTCCTGGTGCCAGGGGCTCCCCTGGCAGAGTGGGACCTTTCCAGCAGCTCCGTGCACTCCTTCCCAGTGCGAGAGAGGTTGAGGGAGCGTGGCCAGAGCCTTGCTCTCTTCCAGCTATTCTTGGCCACCATATCAGCCTCTCAGGGCCATAGGAAGTGTAATGTAATGCCGGGCTAAATTTATGTCCCAGGCTGCACCAAGGTTAGGAGATGATTTTAGGTCTCCTGCTGTGTTTTCAGCTCTGTTTCCTGGGGCAGGGGAGAGGAGAAATACTGACTAGAGGGTTAAATTATTTTAACCTGAAGAAGGCAGAAAGTTTGGATCTCCCCAGCAGCGTGTTTAAAGACTGATTCCTAACAGGATGCCTTTCCTTTTAGTGGGAACTTCAGCGTTGTAACTTCAATCTCTGTCTACAAGAGACTTCTCTCCCACCTTGCTCTGCTGCTGCTGAATTAATCCATGCCCAAGACCCCAGAGGACATGTAACCCTGAAAACTAACAGGATGAGTTACAGTCATGCCAATCAAATGAAATTGTGTGTGTTCAACCAGATCAGCTCAAATACATATCGATAAAAAGAGTCTTTATCTCTCCACTGCTCTAAGTAAGAAAACATTAAATTCAAGGTGAAGCAACTCTCTGTCAATGGCATGCTGCTTGGAAAGCTTAATTGTGAGAAAATATTTTTTATGACCAACAGGCACTTACTCTCTCAACATTTATGCTGTTTAAGACAAAAGGAATTGCTTCAAGCTGGGATCTGGAGAATCCCTATAAAAAAAAGTGCTTACACATTGTGGATTTCCCATAAAATTGTCCTTGAGCAGGCTCTGGAACCTGAATGTGCACAAGATACTTGGACAAGGTAATACATGCCAGGCTTTATACAGCCCTAGAGAGAGACTCTAAATATGTATGTTTAATAATATAATGAAGTTTGAAATTTACTGTAACTTTAATATTGAAGGATTTAAAAAGCAATTAAACTGCTTTAAAATAGCAGAGAGCTTATGGGAATGCAATATGGATTGGAACAAACAGGCCTAAATCAACACTGGTTTGGAAGTCTAGCAAGGACTAAAACTATGGGAGGTAACTCAGGAACAGATGCATCAAATTAATTCCAGTAATACTGGAGTGTTAAAAATGGCAACAGAAGCCAGCTTTGTTCAACAGAATGGAAAAATAATCATCCTTTCTCTCCCTTTCCACCCCCAAGGAGTTGGATTTTCCCGGCACAGCCACTCACTGGTGGCAGCAGATGCACCAAAATGTTTGACACCAGCAAACTGAAGACAAATAGAAAACATACATGGGGGAAAGAGAGAAAAAAAACCCCGAAACATAAAAAACCCAAGAGTGGACGTAATGCAGAGAGGTGAAGCTGCAAACACACAGCAAAACTATGAAGCTGCTTGGGAGGAAATGAAAGGGAACCACGTCTCAGAACCTTCTGTGGAAAGTGCACCAGTTACTCACAGTCATTTCTAGTCACGACTGGAAGCGGATGGGCAAGTCACAGTTTTTTCAGGAAATTTATCACTTTTCTCAAGAACTGCCTGTGAACAGACTGTGACTTTTATTAATTTGCCTCCAGCTGGCAAGGGTACGCCAAATATTTTCTGTGAATGAATCCTGGCCAATGGATTGCTCACGGCTGCTCTAATTGCATCAGTATTCCTGCTCTGACATTCAAGATGAGGAGGCCCTCGTCCAGTCCCAGTTACAACAGTTTCATTCCTAAAGTAATGAGAAAGTTACCTTTTAGACAGAAGATAGCCATAGAAATCATCCTCTCATTTAAAACAAAGCAAAGCAAATCAGAAACAGATCTCTGGCACTGGCAGAAAGGCAGGGAGGAAACAGAGAAAATATTGATTAATGAGATTTATTTGTGCTGCGGATGGTGATCAAAGGGGAGTGAATGCAATGTGCAGCACTCACCATTGCTTTTAAAACCGAAATTCCTTTGATGTGCAGCGCAGTATCCGGCCATTATGGGAATTAAAACAAAAAGCCATGAGAACATTATTAATAAAGGTTTAAACTGAACAGCTTCGGGCACCAGGCTCGTACCACCAAGGTTTTTGTTTTTTAAATGACCAGCTGGTGAACGATTATGATAAAAAATGCTTCACGACTATTTGGTTTAGTAAACAGAGCCTCTTGATGTGTACAGCAGTGCCATTTCCAGCCTGCATTTTTAGAGTGGACAGGCATTTAAGTAGAGCGAGAAAGACTTCCAGAACAAAGAAGAGGCTCCCTGGCAGTGAGTGGCTGTGGGGAGTGACCCCAGCAGCCCCAGGGAAGCCCCACCACACTCAGCAAGGGAAGCAGAAGTGTCACACCACTGTGGGTGTGGGGAGGATTTCCAGCTTCGCAGCCTCCTCTCCGAGTTCCTCCTCGCACATCTCTGCTGGCCTCTCCTCTCAGTCTTTCTGGGAGGGTCTGGCTGGAGGCCGGGCTCCCTTCTGAGGGCTTCTTAGCCCACCAAATCCAGCTCCAGTCCCCACTGGTGCCACCTAACCTGTCCCACTGCAGGCAGTGCTGACAAGATGGATTTTTGAAGAATGTGAAAGGTTAAGAGGAAATTTTAAAACTTCCATATAAAACTATGTTAGTTTTTTTTTAACTGACTTATCTAAGACACAGGAGCTTCACATATAAAGTGGACACTGTACTAAAATAAAAGTTTAGGACTGATAGGCGTTTTCCCACCTTTAATATTACTAGATGCCATCTTAAGTCTTGCCTCCTTGACTGTTAATCAGAGATAATTCTTTTCTTACAGAAACTCCTTTTATGCTACATCTCTTGCAAAACATCAAACTTCATCTCACCAAAAAAAAAAAAAAAAAGTGGAAGGTTTTAAAGAGAACCCATCCTTCTCGTCTAGAAATATCATGTATTTGCCACATATAATAATTTTATCACAAAAAAATAGGATAAAAAAACCAAGTAAGTAGTAGGAACTCTTGTAAACCAAACCCACTTTTAAGTTTGGTTTTATTTTTTTTTTTACAAAGATGATCTCACAGCTCATTTGACAGATTGATTTGGTCAATATTGGCACAATGGCAGTGCATTATGTTAGGACTAAGGCTAATTGCAGCACTGAGACTAAGATGATCATAAGTGGGAATAATAATGAACTAAATACAATGCATTACAACTCATTTTACTGCGTAGTAAAATGTAGAGGGAGCATCCAAAAGCTACAAAATCAGTCCTTTAACTAAAAAAAACTATTAAACTACCAGTTTAATCCAAAGTAATATTTTGAGTATATCAAGCAGGATGGCACAAATCCTTTTTCATTCAACATTTGAATCAAAAAAGCATAATCATGATGAAACTGTAGAAAACACTTGAAATATCTTTGGAGGTTGGGTGGGGGAGGGTTGGTGGGGAGAAAGAGAGAGAAAAATCCCGTTTGTGTCAAATGAAACATTCTGTGCAGTTGAATGAGAAACTTTTTCTTTGAGGACCAAGAAAATCAAAGGAAATAGAGTTAGATTTGAAGTTCTCATGATTACGTTGCAGTGACAGTTGAATGAGAAACTTTTTCTTTGAGGACCAAGAAAATCAAAGGAAATAGAGTTAGATTTGAAGTTCTCATGATTACGTTGCAGTGACACAGGAACAGAGCTCCTAGAGGATCCTGAAGGCTGAGGTTTATGCCTCTGTTTTCCCAATTAGCTGTGAATGCTATCTTCTCGCTTTCTTATCTAAGCATAGAACACTACTGCGTGGACTTTTGCTTCTCCCAAGAATATAAATTTGTTCTTCCTGATTAATTAAACTTTTAGCGTGGAAAGAGAATATATCACAAATGGAATACCCTTGGCTTCCTCTTGCAGGGAATCTCTGCCATTGACTCAGTCAGTGAATACATAATATTCAAGAGGGATGTCTCTAGCAGGATGCCCCACCACACAAGCTCAGACATCCCACGAGTTAAAGCTGTGGCTGAGGGGAGTCCTCCCTACAGGGTCTGCTTCTGCCTCCAGGTGAGTGGTAAAATTCTTGCCACCCTGGGGTTCTTTCCCTGCCAAGATTAATTTCAAAGAGGAAGAAAAGGTGCATAATTTTCCTTCGTGATCTAATTATTTCTTGTCCTCTCCCCCAGAAAACAGATTCTGACGTCAATAATCCTAATGTAAGCTCATTAGTTACTCCGGAGAACTCAGTGCTAATTTTCCACAGAGCCATCGGAGGCACATAAGTGACACATTGAGGGAGTGTTTTCTCCTCACAAAGTGCTGGTTCATGCATGAGCAGCACACTCTGAATCCCCAGAGCAATCAGGAGACTTTATTTCCTTTGGAAAAGCATGACCATCCTGCAGCCTGCCCCCGACACGGGGCTCCCTTAGCCATGGTTTCTATAGCACGTGAGATCCCTCAGCAGCCTGGGCAACCAGAAAAGGCCCCTAGAGCATGTCGCTGTTTGAGAGAGCCTGGGGAGGCAGCAGGAAATTACACACACGTTAGCTGAAGCTGATTTTATAACAAAACAAGCGATTTGAACAGCTTGATTAATGATGGCCAGCGAGGCTGCAGGAAAAGGAGTTCACGTCTCGCTGATTGGCCCGAGCTCTCACGGGGGACGTGGGCCAGGGTACACACACGGGGGGAGAGCTTTTCCTGAGAGACTCACGGGACATTTACCAAACCTCACTGGAGATTAATGCCTCGGATGCTGCAAACAGTGCGTTTAGCAGCGGGGACAAGAGAAAGAAGATATTTCTCCATCAGCTGAAAGCTGGCTATGGCACAGAAAAGGGAGTCACGCTAAGGCAGACCACCACTGGCATCAAAAAGAAGGCAGAGTAGCTGGCTGCCATTTCATTAGTCTCACTGCAATGCCCTTCGAAGCAGCTGATAGCTGTCTCTGCCAGGCAGAGCTGTGGAAAAGGTCAGTGTGTCAGCCCTTGATTATTTTAGTTCAGGAACACTCTATTATTCGTAAAGTATCTGTCACAAATTCTTCCGTCTCACTCTCCCTCATGGACAGAAACAAATGGGAAAATCATTTCAGTGCAAGGCAGAGGTGGTAGTACAGAAAAGGCAAAAGCACAAGCCTGCAAAGGGCATAGATGGGGGAGGGAAAAAAGAGGCAGCAGTCTTACTGGCCTGCTCAAAATTATCAGTGAGAGGATGGGTGGCAGATGGAAATAATTGAAGAAAGTGGGACAAACTAACTTTCCTATGATGGGTTAACTCCTGCTGCTCCTCACACAGGTATGTGTGTTTGCCAAGAAACACTTCCTTCTGCCCTCCCCAGTTTTGTCATCTGCTCCTGCTCTGAGTCCCAGAGGGTGATGGAGCCTCCCTAACCCTGGGGAATCCCCGAATGTTGTACGGAGAGGTGGCAACTGCCTGCTTTAAACCCTCTTCAGCAGCAAATCGGCTGCTCCTATGGAGCAGGACAGCTAAGCACTGGTGTGTGATCCCCAGGCATGTGCTACCACCCAGCTGGAGTGAGAACAAAGCTCAGAAACAGCTTTGTACTCTTACTTCCTCGGCCCCTGTCATCCGTCTGTATATCCAGTTATGATTGCACAGAAAGACAATTTTTAAACACTAAATAAGCATGCTTTTCCTCCAGTTCAGCTCTTTGCTGACACTGTATGTCCCCTCCGTTTCACATTGAAATCACTAATAATGTATTTTGGCTTTCTAGTGGGAACCTGACTCAGCAGGCACAGGTGAATTTTTCTTTTTTCTCTCTTAGTTGGTCTTATTTCAGGCCTCATTAAGTGGAATTTCCCCTTTTAGTCCAGAACCTCAGCCCAGTCTTCACACTTCCCTAGCTACCCTTGTCTTTCTAGCCTCAACCAATTCCCTGTCTATTAGGATATATTTCAGCTTTTTGTGCCATTGCATCCAAACAAGTACCAGAATAATTTGACAATTTCATCTCTGGCATTCACAGAGGTCAAACTTCCCTATTATAACCTGTTGTAACCTGAGAAACAGGATGATTGGACTGAATCTAACCCAACCATTTCGCTTTAATACTTACAGTTTTTAATGACATCCAAACTCACCACTACTTCACTCAACAGATTCCTTGGGCTTGGGATCAGCTCCTCCTGGAATGAAAGAAGTAACAACATGATCATTACAACTACAAACACCAAACAAAGAACATCAACTGCAGATCCTTTGAAGCACTGTGAAGTTCTGGGTTGCTTGTGTATTTGTACAATATCATTAGTAGCCTGTACACTCCTCGTAATGTGTTACCATCAGGAAAAAAGTCAAGAGTTACAAAAGAGCTGCACCACAGAAATAAATAAAGAAAAGGTTCATATTACTCCAGTGATCACTGCATGTTAAACAGGTTTTTTCAGTTTACCAGACTCATTTGGTCTGCCTTATAAATAAATCACTGAAATAATAAACAAATGGTTTTTCTACTCCTAATAGGCTTTAAAAACCCACCCCTTATTTCTGAAACGAAGCGATCCCTAAATGATGCTAATGGCATCCTTTCATTGATCTCCTGTATTCACTTACCCTGCAATTTTTTCTTCACATTTCTCATTGCAGAGAAATAATTTCCATCTTGCCCAGCATGAGAACTGCTATTTTGTTTAAGTTCCTTAAAACAACAGCAGCCCTTTCACGGCTCCTCACATTTCTAAAACTATTTGTCTTAACCCAGTGCCAGCCACCCTTGAAATGGTCCATTTTGCCACATAAGACGTACAGAAGAACTTCAGGGAATATCCACAGCCATGCAGGCCTTGATTTAAAGTCAGTTGAAACTGAGAGGATGATTTCATCATCCATCAAGTCAGTATTCTACGCATAACACCATTACATTTGAATATCTATAAAATTTATGGCTATCAGAGCTCAGTGGAGATACTTCACTGAAATATTTTCTACCTAAACTGTTCATATGTCACTATTTCTAAGCATTTTTCAGCTTTTTAATTACAAAGTTACCTTTTGTTACAAATTTTTCTTATTCTAGTCTATTTACTGTTTTATTTTTGGTTTGGTTTTTTTTTTTTTTTCATTTTGGATGTATAACTTTATATTTGTACAAGTTGCCAAGTTATTAAACTATTTGCCAATAATAACTATGATAAGTGACTGGCCTAAAGATGAAGTGAGCACAGGAATTATTTATTTACCAATGACAAGACTAAATTTCCTGGCTGACAAGAACAGTGCAGCAGACGTTCTGCAAGGGTAGCTAATTTTCACTGCCAAATCAGGGAAAAAACGATGATGAAAAATATTTTTATTTTTCAAATAATGTCAAATTAAAGAAGTTTCAAGCAGATAGAAAATACTCTCTTTCAGAACATTTTGAGTGTGAACATTGAGTCCTTTCTTGCTTCGTTCAAATCCCTTTTCTTCATTCCTGCCACAGGTTCAAATAATTGCTAACTTACACCAGAAATTTGATCCAAGTTTTGCAAAAGATCTCCCTGTCATTCAGGAAGAGTCCCAATATTAAATTCTGACAGCAGATATCAGTTTAGTGATATTTGCTACAACAGCTCAGGAGGGAGAAGGTCTCTGTAGGGATGTGAATCTTGTCTTTTCTGGCATCTCCATCACCTTTCTCTGCTGGGGGCTCACAGCTGCCCAGTTCGACCACAGAGTAAGAGCATCAGCCAAAAAGCTGGTGTGGCCATACGAGGTGGAGGTGGAAAAAGATAAAATTCATCCCATGGGCAACCCACAGCTACTCTTTAAAAATGCCCACCTGGGCATAAAACCTCAAGGGGAGGTGACCGCTCAAGCTGTATTTACCAACTTCAACTGTTCCAGGAAAGAGCAGTTGCATGAGCAAATGAGGCCCAATAAGAACACACTGAGATGAATTTCCTTCTGTAAGCTTTGCAGTCTAAGAGAGAAGCCAAAACAATTTTGCGTTTTTACTTTCATTTGGGACCAGGCCAGTTTAGGAAGCAGAATTGAAGGCACGTGTGATTTCCTGCTTTCTTTTCCCTTTCTCTCCACTCCCTGCCTCCCCCTCCCCTGATCACAAGAGTTTTCATGTGTTTTCAGGCTCTCCTTTTGTTCTACTACAATAAAGGCCCCAAACAATTGCCAGGTCAAATGTGCTCCGTCTTTCTTCCATTAGTGTAGCAGCTGGTGCTTGCCTCTTAAAATTCCTTTACTGTCAGCTAACACATGCCGTCCCATTTGAAGAATTTCTAATGTGATTTTCAGTTCCAGCCCTTTACCGCTCTCAATCTCACTTTAAAAGCTTGATGGGTCCACAAAAAGGCAGAGATTCAAGTGTTCTCAGACAATGTTCAGATGTGGAAACAAGCATCATTAAACTCCCCTTCCTGATGGGTGAAATGCAAACATGAATTTGAGAAAGAAAAAAAAAAAAAATCCAGCAAAACAGATGCCTGCTGTTTCTTGCAGAAATTTAGATGCTGACTCATATCTCTTTTCCAGTAGAAACTCCGTGTTGCTCAAAAAAAAGCCCTGGAAGCAAACAAGCCCACCACATCCCTATATTTATTTGGTATTTTTCAGATCCAGAAAAGGACTTGAATTCATGCACAATTCTCAGCAGGTAAATAATAATACCCGATAATCTTTTTATACCTTTTGGAAGACAGAGCCATTGTCATCTCCTGGTCAAAAGTGGCACTAGTTTAAATGTTTTCTAAACAGTTTATAGTTTGCTAGAAGGGCTGATTGTTCAACATGGGCTGCACTTCTTAATGGGATGTCCAAAAGGAACACAGAATAAAGGCAAAAAAGCATTAATATAGTTATAAAATTATAAGAATAACTACAAATCTATCAAATTGAGACAAACAATCTACAACTAACTCTTGTCAGTTATTATAGGTATGGCTTAGGTAGATCATACTAAATAGTAGAGGGCACGTCTTCAATTATAACTTCATTTTTAAGGTTAGAACTGAAGTATTTTGTCACTCTGACAAAATTACAGAGCAAATTTGAGCTTACCAGCTGCCAAGAAACCCAGGAGCACATTTCCTCACTGCCTTCCTCGAGGTGGAGCACAGCACCCAGGATGGAAACCAAAGGAAGCTCTTAAACATCCCAAGTCTAGCTCCTTGGATTTCTGTCTGCAGCACAATTTAGACAGCTCAAAACCTGAGTTAGAACTTTTCTCAGCTCTACCCTGTTGCAGGCTACAGTGCTGCTGGAGTCAGCCTGCACTGATACACCCCTGTCTTGCCTTCCTAAGGACAGGAATTCAGGCTCTTCCAGAGGTTCTCTGCACAGTGCCTTCGTCCTGTCCAGGAGCAGAATTTTGGTAGCCACTTTGTATTACTTCAGTCTTTTCACACAGCATAAAGGGACAAAACACGTCTCAGCTGGTCTTGAAAAGCTGCTTCAGAGTATATTCAGACGGGATAAAAAGTCAGAGGATCCAAAATCATTACTGACCATGGGTTAACCCCAAACCCACTGAGACACGCGGAATGGCAGAATTCACAGGCTTTGGTGAGCCTTGGTTCAGGCTCCACACGCCCCTTTAATGATATTTTCTATTTCAAAGTATTACGGCTATTTCAGCAGATGCCCAGCATCTGTGGGCTTGATGGGGTGCTAATCCTATTACAAGGTGATGATTGGAAGCCTATAGCTGATACTTCCAGATGGTTTCATGATTCTGAGACCACATATGCTCAAAGAGAGGAGAAGGAATATTTGGAGAGCTGTCTGGGTGTGAGAGTTTCAGAAGGCATTTGCAGAGTTTTGAGAGTTTCCGGATCGCTGGGGACCACAAACCCTACATACATTAAACAGCAGATATTCACAACACTCTTGGAAGCTTGGAAGACTTTACCCAGACCTGTTAATATTCCCACTGGAATGTGTCAGAGATCCCAACCACTCTTGGCAGGGTACACTTGGCAATCAGCCACTCGGTCTTCTTTTCTTCTAGGAAAGTATGGAGGCCTCATATTCATTCTCACAGCCTTTCATCAGAGAGAAAGGTTCAGGTGACTTCATCCCTTCCACTCTGGCTCTGTGGATGTGGCGATCCGTGGAGGCCGCGGTAAGGATGTTGCTAATTTCCTGGTCCTGGTTAACTAGAATATGTTAATCATAACCCACACTGACTTCCAAAAATTGCACAACTTCATAGCTCAAAGCCCTCACGAAATATTCCTAATAAAAAAAAAAAAAAGGAACAACTGTTAATCACTGTTCCTGCAAGTTATTGTGAAATTTCACAGGATTTGATAACCGTCAAGGCTCCAGCTGCTGAAGTTTGTGCAAGAATCTCAGCTTCAGGCTGGACTCAGTGCCTGCCTCCGGGAGCAAGGGAAAGGTGTCAACTAGAGGATCAGGATATATTCCAGTGTCAGCAAACCAGAATGCAAACATTTACAAACAGTGGCTCTTCACAGTGCAGATCACAGCAAGAAGTTTGTCTGCTCACACGTGCTCAGTCTTTTGCAATGCTCGAACACACAAGCTAGCAAAGGCAAAGTAAAACAAACACAATATTTGAGCGAGTTATCAGTAGTGTCACTCTGTATCTATCAGTCTCATACCTCTTTCAACTTACCTGTATCAACAATGTTTCATAATTAGACGGTCAGTCAAATACATCCTTATCTGACAGGAAAAATACCTACATTGGAAACGTGGAAAGAGAACCTGGAAACCATTTTAAATCAAGGAACTCCTACAATAACTCAGTAGGCTTCAGTTGAAGCTTGCTAGGAGCAGATGTAAAGGCTTTGAAATTGGATGTGTGAAAGAAGTGAAATGCTCAATTAAGAGAGATTCATCTTCCAGCACAGCTGTCCTTTACTGAGAGGGAAATTTTACTGCTGTCCTTCCACTGAAGTGTCACATACCAGCTCTAGTGGCTGAACTAATAGCATTTTTCTAAGGATATCTCTGAAATATTTCTCCATTCTACATTTTTTGTAACCAAGGTGCAGGAAGAAGATGTATATTCTTGAATAAGCAACAAAGCCGAGAAAAGTAGTTTAAAATAGCCTTTGAGTGTTGTCTCCTGCATTGCCTTTAGACATGTTGCCAAATATATCAGTTGGGAGGGACCAGAAATACCTTGTTCTCTAGTGAGGGTGTTTAGTGTGTGACAGAATAACCACAGGAATAAAGTTATGGTCACCAAAACTACACGAGAAACCTCCTGTGATAATATTCTCCTATACATCTCATATGGGAGCTGATATTTTCAAAGAGAAGGGAGTAATGAATTCCTGGTAGGTACCATTGACCTTTGAGTCTTAGTAAACAGTCTTAAAACATATTTCCCTTCTCAGAGTCCAGCAAAACATGTTCTGTTTTGTGTGCATCAGGGTTACCACTCTGCTTCTTGTTCCCTCAGATGAGACCTCAGTTTTACAAGAATAGGTCTCAGCCTTGAGACTAAACTCACTCATTCAGATCCCTGAAAAAAATTAATTTTGAGAAACACTATGGAATTATAAAGGTATCTGTGCCACTAATCCTGTTGCAGAATCAGTCCCATTGGAAATAAGTTGAAAGGAATAGCAAACTTTATCCTGCTGCATTTTGCCAAGAATCCCACTTTTTATAAGTCTTAAAATTGTGTGGTCTGTAAACCAGCTCTTCATTAATGGTGCATTGTAAAACGTTTTGAGTCCTACTTCTGCCAGTAGAAGCCTTTTCAAGCTTCCATTACTGCTCACTACTTACCAATTGCTCCAAGATGGTTCAGGGCACAGATTTTTCTGTTACCATTGTGATTTTTCTCTTCTGTCGTGCCATGTCTCAGAACACCCTCCAGGTTCATCAATGTTTTAAGTATCAAAGTACCAGGTTAAAACACTTTGTGATTTAGTTGAGGGAGAAATTAATGGGAAGTTTCCTGGCAGTTTCAGCAGGAGTGAGATCAGGCTTCTCTTATTCCCGAGAAACTGTCAGCCTAGGTAACATGTGGGCTCCACTTTGAATCAGATTTGTAGAGCACAAAGAAGTGCAAAACATTTCTTCACAGAACTTGACTACCGATTTGGACATTAAGAGGACTGACTGGATGAGCACCGTCCACCATTCTTCCAGCACGCTGTAAAGGAAGTGAAGTTTTATCCTTCATTTCCATCTCACCCCATCTACTGAGGCTGAAATCTCCCTACAAGTACATGGTTAAGAGGTACAAGAGACTGAGAAGAGGATTTGCACTCAGCTTTTGGATTGCTGCTCTCTGAGCAGTTTTAAAAGCCTCTTAGGACAGGACTGGAAGCGCCAGTGATGTTATCAACAGCAAATATGTTAAAACTAATGAGAAAAGTCTGCTGAAGGCAAGCCTAACGGGAAAACAGATGGACAAACCAATGAAAGCCTTATATTTCTCTCCCCAGAGTGGTCTGAATCTGAATATATAGGTTTTAGTTGCAAACTCTCACCTGCTCTTTGCTGGAGGTATGCGCTCGCAGAGTGAGGGACTGACAGGATGTCGGTATTCACCTGCAACACAGCAAAGCAGGGTAAATGCTTGATTTTCCCAGCGTGTATGGGGGGAAACCAGGGAAAATATGTTGCTAGACCCTCTGCCTCCCAGATTTAGACTGTCATGATAGCCAACACAGAATGAGAGAGGATTACAAGGATCCTTCAGGCAAAGGAACAACTTTCACTGCAGCAAAACTTTATTTGCCTGCCTCAAGCAACATTGTCCTGGTTTGAAAGGAATGACTTTGAGATTCTTGGCCAGAACAATTACACAAGGGAAAAATCTGCCCTGTTTTTGAGACATAACTATGTAGCTGCAAGTTTATAAAGACTATATATAGTATGTGGACAGATGGATGGATACATTTATTGTGGTAAGTCATACCACTGGGGTATTCTCCATGGAGCAAAGTAGAGCCTTTCAATCATTTAACTATTATAAAAAACAAAGCCACACAATTATCCATTTGCATTCCTTTTTGTCAAATATTAATAAAAAATACTGCTCTGAAAGAAATTGGGTTTTCCAAAAGGTGCATTCCTTTTAAAGGATACCTCAAAATTTTGTGCCCATGGTGAACAAATACTCCTCTAGTAGCTGCCTTTTTCTACCAGGTTCTTGATATAAGAGAACAACACCTATCAGCCTAACTTTGCAACCACAGTGAGAGGTTGCCATACCTGTTTACAGCATTGGAGAGGAAAGTGAGCATTTGTTCACACCCAGGAATTTTTTCTCCCTGTACCTAGAGCTCAAGAGCTCCGGCAGGTTTGCCAGTTACAGTACAGGATTTTAGTCCAGGGGAAAAAAAATCTCTGCTCTTCCACTGTATAGGTTGTGTTCCTGTAAACATATGACCAAGCAAAGCCTTTATTATGCTGGTGCAGTCCCTGAAGCAGAGAGGTTCTGCAAACAGCTCACACAAAGCATCCCAGATATGTTCAGACAGAACAAACCCCAGTGCTGTATAATTGAACTGTTGGTCTGAACCTTTCTCAGTAGACCAAGTAATTTCAAATGTTCAAATAACTTTGCAAATACAAGTTTTGCAGAAATGCTATTTTAATTTCCCATAGGTACTTAAAATGAATTTGCATGTACTTCTGGAAAACAAAATCCAATTGCTGCTAGGAAATCACAGGAAGTATTGAGGGCTGGAACAGAGCAGTGCAAACAGCCACTGAATTTACTATTTTCCAGAAGTGCGTGTTCTTGCAAGGCAGTGAGAGACAAACATGAAGCTTAGGTATCAGTTAGGCTTCTTCAGATTCTGAAAGAAAACTTAGTGAAAGGATACAGAGACTTCAGTAGCAGGGAGGGCACTTGAACAAAACACAGAGCTCCAAAGTTGGAAGTTAAGTTTGTAAAACGCTTCTGGCAGGGATCTTGACTTGTACATTGTGACAGCAGCCAGTACAGGAAAATCACATTCCTAACTGGGAGCATCTAGTTGTTATAACATGGCATTTATTACAAAAGGGTAATAAAGGGAATCTAATGTCATTCTTTATCAGACAGTACTTAGACTGAAAATACAGATCTTACTATATATACTGTCATCATTTCTAAAATAGCTTGTGATCTACTGAACTTCTGCACACAAATTTAGAGGTTCTGGGACTAGTCTCCTAAGAAAGTAATTCTCAAGAATCAAATGTAGTGGCTACAGAGTGTAAATGACTTCAGTGAGCGTGGGATGCATAACTATGGTTACAGCTTTCCAATCAGCCTCTTCATAAGCAGTCTTATTTCAGCTTTCTACTGTGATTCAAACAAAGCA
Organism: Picathartes gymnocephalus; assembly: GCA_013390045.1. Classification (NCBI taxonomy): domain Eukaryota; kingdom Metazoa; phylum Chordata; class Aves; order Passeriformes; family Picathartidae; genus Picathartes; species Picathartes gymnocephalus. Next base: position 40,156 of record WEKY01059097.1, read on the forward strand.
GAAGCAACACCTCAAATGCACAAAGAAAAAAAAGAGATGTTTCACCTAAACACGAGGTACTTCTATGAGTCTCAGCACAAAATTCTGCTTTATGTCTATTGTAGCATTCAGTTTTTCATAACCACCCTCATTGCACTAACATAGGTCCCACACTCAATTTTTTTCAGATGAGCAGGATTGAATCAGTTTTCCAGAATCAGTTTTCCCAACCAAAGAGTCATCATTATGAGCTTAAAATTTCCTTCCCACAAATATTCTCTTTAGCTGCTTTCTGTGACCGTTGCAGTCAACTCCTATAATTCCATTTACAATGTAAGTAAGGGAAATTTAATGAATATATGACTTTATTCACTCCACACAAACCTCAGATAGAGCTGGAGTTAATTTTTAGCCGTAGATGTCTAGTCTAGTAATTTTCTTTGCCAGCTATGAGAACACGAACTTCATAAAATCAGACATACAACAGTTGTTACTCAAAAGTCAATTTTAACAACAGTTACCACAACACAGGACCCATGAAAAACGGGGCTTTTGAATTTCTAAATGTGACGTGGAGAAATTCATGTAAGGACAGGATTTTAAAGTTCAAACTTCAAACAATGCCTTTATCCAAACCTGTGTTTGTGTCCCTGGGAGAATACATGAAGGTTCTTTCTTCAAATCACAAAATTCGTTTTTGCATAAAATAGCTAAATTTCACAAATGTTCCTCCAAAATGTTATTTCAGATGTTTTAACAGTTCCCCCATGAAATCAGATGTGAAATGTGTGATACCTAATAAATTGCAGCTGCAGCCAACTATTCTCTTTTTAACTGAAGTGAGTGAAGAACCAACATCCTGAAAATGGAAAGACTTGTTTCAAAGAAGTTTCCTGTAACCCATAAGTCTCAACATTGTTGGCAAAGTCTACGTGGAATTTACTCCAGTGCGTTGGTCATACGCTTTATGGCAAAATAATGTTAAAGGTTGTCATTGGGGGCAGTTCCACACTACCAATGAATGGCATTTAAAAACTGCAAACCATGAGAGTTACATCTGCAAAGAGTTGATTAAATCTCACCTGGTTTATATAAAATCTTAGGTGTCCAGAGTGCTACCAGGAACTGGGGCATGGAGGAGGTTCTCATCACAAATGCTCTTTCACTACACGTCACGGCTTCCTAACTGTACTGTCCACCAGGGATAAAAGCTATCCTGATTGGAATTGAGGAGTAATTTGATAGTTTCTCTGAAATTTAAAAAAAAAAAAACTCTGAACGAATACTTGGCATCAAATCTGCTCCAGAATTGCAACCGTTTTCTTTGCCATTTGTGCATTCTCCTAATCCTAGTAAATTTTATCCTTTTCCCAGGCAAACTGGCTGTTGCTTTCTGGCCAGCACAAAATCCTCTGTGGCTGGATCAATATACTGTGTCACACAACTTCATAAGATTCGGTTTCCTGCCTATTTGTCACTTCAAAGTGCAAAACTGAGATTTTTTCCTAAATTATTGTCAGAATTATTGATGTTTGGAGGTGGAGTCAATGGTTTGCTTGAAGACAGATCACTGTCTCATACTGTTATTTACCACTCGGAGATTATGATAATAATTATTTCTATTAGAAATCACTTTAGCCTAAGCTAAACTTTGCTTTGCCTTCCGTACAATGAAATTCAACACTGTCTAATTTCACGGGTGTTTTTTGACAATTAAATACAATACCATTTATGAGGATTTTCAAGAGGATTTTTTTTCCTCAGCTGTGATTTCTCAGCCTACATGGACTAGGTAGTATCTGGAAGTATTCAGGAATCTACCTGGAATTCTCTCTGGATCTGAGAAAATCCAGATCCACATTTGCCTTGTTCCTAAACCTCTTCCCTCGAAACAAGCCATTCAGTAAGCAAACACTGCAATAAGGGCTGGGAAACACACTGTCAGGAGGGTTTGGGAGCATCTGGAAGACTCTACACCACTCACCTGATATTTTCAGAAACGCCAAATCGACCAAAAGAACAGGTGGTGCCAAAAAAGAGAGTAATAATGAAAAGGTTTTGACAGCATTTGTACTTCACCTGTGTCCTTAATCAATTCATAAATTAACTGCATGCAGTATAAATATGTAAACAGTATAAATTAACAGGATGTGTGTGCTGAGCTGGAGAGGTAGCATGGGGCTGAAAACCAGCACATGTTTTGAACCAAAACATCATGATGGATTTTATGTCTGGGTCCTAAACAGGCCAGTTATTCTAATGGAAAGGCCTTCTTCAATATCAAGAAAGTAATTTGAAAGGGTAGGTTTTTCTGGAGGACAAAGAGGTGGGCACTGATGCATTTATAAATGCGAGTAACAGATAAAATGATGAAAATAAATCCTCAATATATGATATGAACATGGAGGAGTTCACATCATAACTGCAGAAAAGCCTACCTTGAGGGACAAATTTTGGGAAGCCAAGTAGTATACATGAAAACATTGGTCGTCTCGATCTTCCAGGTAGATTCCTGAATACTTCCAGATACTACCTAGTCCATGTAGGCTGAGAAATCACAGCTGAGGAAAAAAAATCCTCTTGAAAATCCTCATAAATGGTATTGTATTTAATTGTCAAAAAACACCCGTGAAATTAGACAGTGTTGAATTTCATTGTACGGAAGGCAAAGCATTTATATTATCTTCATTTCTTTATGAAAGAAAAAAATTTAACTGTGGCAGGAGAAAATTATATCAACACGTATATTTTATGATTTTTATACAGATCCATTTACATGCTTCACTGAATCTTCTCTTTTCATCCCATTTCATCTGTTCAGGTATCAATTCAGAAAGCACTCACATCTGTGCAAGGATTTTTACCCATGCTTGGTAAAAATTGCTTGTTTGACCACAGAAATCAGATTTTGTATTATTAAGCCTGGATACTCTAAGAGGAAAAAGTAGTTTAACCACAGCGCTGAGAAGCAGATAAAAATGGCACTGAGGGTCAAGAAAAAACTGAAGTCACCCCTAAGAGGGTAAGGAGAGGAGGGCAGAAAAGGTTTTGCAGCAGAAGGAAAAGCTGAAATCAAACTGTGCAAGTTCAGAACTACAGCAAAAAGCTACGGAACCTGGCTTCCTTAGAAAAAGGACAATTTCCCAGTAGGGACAGTAAGGCTGGTGATCTTCGTGAGCTGCTCTGAGGTCAGTAGACAAACAGTACACACAACTAACTATTACTGACAATTAATTACAGTTATTATTGCAGCATGACAGCTGGCATTTCTAGTACCCAACATCAGATGCATTTTTAAGAACTTGACCGTGCAATGACATGCAAAATAATTACTGAGCTACATCTCAGGAATCTGTCAGGTTCCTAAATATAGGTCTGTAGTTGCTATCCTCAGCATGTGAGATACCCTCCCTGGGACATTCTTGAGCTCCCTTATCAAAATCCATCTTTTCATACAGCCAGAAGCTCCACCTCTTCTCTCTCATGCTGCAGTATCAAGGGTGCTTATTGTGCTTGTTATTTCCATCCTCAATCTTTCTGCTATATGCAGGTCAACTTATTAAATATCAAGAGCATCTCAAGGCATTTTAGGCTGAACCAGAGACTGATGTGTAGAATCTTTATGAATTTCAGTCTCTAAAGACCAAGATATGCAAATGTTTCTGGTCAACTAAATCCCATTTGAGTATCTAAAGAACTTTTTCCTTGCAGCCAAAAGTAGCCGTATCTACCACTACAAAATTCACTTTGTTATTAAATTTGCCTTGATGTAACCTCAAACTCCTAGGTACAGCAAAGAAGAATCAAAGACTTTCCTGAAACTGGGAGCTATTCACTTTTGTGGAGCCTCTGCTTGTAAGGTGTTTGCCAGTAAATTTGTTACCCTTAAAGGAAAAAGGTGAGTGTGACAGGAAATAATAGACAATCACTCAGTTGCCATTTTCCAGAGCTAACAGGTAAATAGCTCCTGAACATTGGATCAGCTCAGGATATTTTCAGGACTACAAGCAAGAAGAAACTCATTTTGATATCCAAATTTGACACTTTTAGAATTGTATGCAGGCATACAAAAAGCCACTTGCACTTACTTGACCAACATGTCCCAGTTAGGAGATTTTGCATACGCACAAAGCTTCACATAGCAAGTTACTAGGAGGACTGAAAAATTGACAGGATGAAATGTGTGACTCCCACATGTTGCATGAGACAAAGCTATTTTGATTAATTCTTCCAGTTTTTGAACATAGAATTAAACACTTCAGCATCAGTTGAGATCACAGGTCAGAGGAAAATGATACCACTGCATTTCCTCTGAAAATGTTCTTTGAACACCTTCTGCAGAAATGCAAACCTTACAATTTTTCACATGGTATTTATGATATTTTATTCCTTTCCACTCATTTGTCCTTCCTTTTAACAGGAAAGAAAGGACTTTGCTGAAGAAAGCAAAAGTCTGAAATAGAAACTAGTAGTGAAAGAGAAAATGATAAGTCCCTTTTTCTTTAGGCATTTTTTTGACTTGAAGAAAAAAACCTAGAAAAATAGATTTCGTCTCTCCCATCTCACTCTTCAAAATCATTTTTTTAAGGTGTTTAGAAGCAACGTGAAAAGTTTGTTTTGATGTGTTTCAGTATTTCAATCTTTTTCTCTGATAGATATTCTGGGCTGCCATTTAAGAGTAAATGGTTTTCCCATCAGTTACAGTGACTGGTAATTACATTATAAGCTTCAAATTCTCACATGTTTTAGACCTACAGTATAAACAAGTTCTTTATCTACCTAAATTTCTGATGTGCCATTTTCAGGATGAATAAGAGGAACTTTTCTTCCTAAATGGGTGTTTGAGCAGCTTGAAGACTCAGGCCATGTGTTTCATCATGGCTTTTAGCTCATCACATTCAATCCATAATGAAAAAGGAAAACATTTTTAGTAACACCAGAAATTAACAGAATGAAAGGGCCTGATTGACAGCTCCAGTGATCCATGGGCTTTATCATTCTCAGGAGAGGGCTTGTATAAACACCTGGAAGAGCTTGTCTAATGTTAGAAAATGGCTGTAACTAATAGCTTGGCTCTGGCTCACCATATGGACATTCTTATTGCACAGTAAACCTGCCTCCACAGGATTTAATTCAATCTAGATCCAAAAGTAGCGTGAGATAAAATGTAAGCCAAACATCAATGTGAAATTTCTTATGGAATGATGATTCTGAACTGTGATCATACCTTGATTTATTTTTAAAATCATTTCCTCCAAGGACAAGTCCTAATATGAGATCCATCCCTATGTTTTCCAGCTGAGACCAAGCCAAGCCAGCTACAGACCCAAAAAAGGACTTGTGCCTCAAAAGCCCTTCAGGCTCCACTGCTAAAAATGCCAGTGACTGACCTGATTCTGTTGCCCCTCACTCCCCAGGCCCTGAAGAGTTGCACATCCCTCCATCAGCTCTCCTGCTGATTTCAAAGGGTTACCTGTACTCCACTCTGAATTCCAGGGAAGTTACAAAGAGCAGCAGATCTGCACTTAAGCCTTATTCAGGGTAAAAAAGGTCTCTATTTCACCCAAAACCTCGCTGTCAGGTGGTGGGAAATAGGTAAAATCCTGACTGTGCTTCCTGGCATGCATCAGTCTGCAGATTTGAGCCCACAAAAATATCTTCTCAATACAAATTACTCCATAGGAATGGCAGTTTTTCCACTGCAGTTTTTAGGGTTGGCATGGCAAGGTTATGATCAAGGGGATGCTTTGCAGAGCAGCCTGTGCAACCTCTTAAATCCTAATCAGAAGTCAGGGAGAGTCAGGGCAGCATTCTGGGCTTTTTGTACAACAGACGAGTGGGACCGCAGCATTTTTCTTGAGTAAAACTGCATGGGAGTGTGGGAAAAGGTGCTCTTTTAAAAAGCAAGTGTTCCTGATAACTCATCACTCTTGGCAATATTCATCGTAACTACTCACACTTAAAAAATAATTTTGATGCAATGCCTCATTATCCATGTACCAGAACATCTCTTTTCCTGGCAGCATTTTAGAAAAAAAATAAAGGAAAAAAAAAAGAAAAAGAAAAACAAATCAAACCCAAGTCCTTACAAAGGCCTCTGATAACTTCAGTGAGATGGCATGTTTTCACAAATAATGCTCTCCTCATACAACAGTCTAATGACTATGCACAAAGACTTGGCATCTCTATTTTCTCCTTTTTAAGCCACATTGACCACAAGGCACCAACGTGTCCAGCTGTAATTAGAAGAAATCCTGTGGTCCAATAGCCATGACACCTCCTAGGACTACAGGAAACTCATCTGTTCTCTGCTTCACAAATTGCCAGAACACTTCACAACGTAAGATCGACGAGCAGCACAGAAAAAGTTCATCCAAGAACACGTCCTTGATGTGTGCTTGATGCTTTTTGCTGGGTATTACTCTTTCATGCCCTACTGGAACCTTTTTTTTTCATAAACCAAATTTTTACAATAGAAATAATATTTTAACTTCTAAATGCACATAAACACACATAGTTATTATATATATATATATATATAAAGTTTGAAAATAAAAACATGTTGATCATAACGAAGGAAGTTTTCTCTCAAAGTGCAGCGAGGTGGTTCTTGCAAATTAAAACAAGTATCTTGCCAGCATTAAAAAAACATTTAGCTCTCATGCTACCTTAAAATGAACCCTATCTAGTGGAAATCCAGGTCATAGCAGCTCACGAGCCAAATTCACTCTTCCAAATATTATTTAAACCAAGTAATTTTCATACCTTATTCACAACAGCTCATTAGTCTTCATTGTGTTATATTTCAAAGTTTCGCAACCACAATAATAATAATAAAAGTGAAAACCAACTAAACTATGATTAACAAACTAGTGACCCAGCAGGCAACCAAAACCTTTGTAAAGAAGCATATCATAACAAAAAAAAGCCTAATAAGAGCATTCAGGTCGTTATTTGAGCTTATTTCTTTTTCACAAACCACAATTATCTTAATTCTGTCGGTGTAAGTCAAAGTATGAATCATGGCCGAGATCTCATCTCCAACCTTTTTACCTCAGTGTCTTGTCCAGGCAGTGGCAAATTGCCCGTGACAGGAATATCTCAGAAGAAACACAACATACCTTAACTTCCCATCTTGGGAAATAGTTTTTGTCCTTCAAGTCCATCTTTTCCTCCAATCCACCCACTTAAAGTGCTGCTGCTGCTAAATATGTGATTTTTGCTTCTTTGTTCCAGTATTCAAGCTCAGCTGAGAGAAAGGTGTACTTTCTGTATCCTTAACTCTTAGAGGATTTAGGGTTTTGGCTTCTCTGTCGAGCTTGGATGATCAGATTCTTGGTCAGTCCTAAGGATACACCATTCTCCCCCAGTATTTTTCCCTTCTCTTCCTCCCTTTTCCGCAAAGAAACATAAACAAAAACTCAGGGAAGCTATCCACTCAGATCTACAGGTATTTTTCACTGGCTTAATGAAGATAAGAGCTAATGCAAATTTTCCTCTTTCCTCCATTGATCATCTCAGTTTTCTTTAATTTTTTTATCAGCAGTAATACAGTTAATGTTGGCATTTAAACCAGATATTTGCATTTATTCCAGATGAGATGTTTTGTTCATTTCCAGACCAACTGACTCTCACTACCTTCCTTTGCATGCAGATGTGAGAATTTCTGTCATTTCTTTCAGTTTTTCTTCTGACAAAATTATTAAAGAATTTCAGCTAGAGAGGGAGAAAAAAAAGGAGAATATAGAAAGCAATTCATGTAAGAAATCAAATCCCAGTAATCTCAAATATTTTTCATTTTCAAGGGAAAATATCAGATATCACTTATATCTGTTTGACTTCCTTTTTTCCCTCTAAATAAACTTGCAGACAATAGATGACTGTGGCATAGCCTGCCATATCCATCATCCTCAGGACTGAGTCAGAAACAGACCTGGAGACCATATCCTGAGTTCCTGCCTTTCCAGTTCTGGGAAAATTCCCACCACAAATTAGATTCCGCATCCTCAGGTCACGTTTCACTCGTCTGTTTCCAACACAAAAGGTTCTGTTTGCTTGGCAGTCCATTTCCTCTTAATCTGGAGCCATAATTTTCAGGTATATGAAATCATACTAATTTCCAAAGCGACAGAATGCCATGGCAAAAACATGAGCTTATAAACTTCACCGAAGAAACAAACAGAAGACAAGAACCTGGCCAGGGGAAGGAGGAGATGCCAGTTTTGGATACATCCCGTGTGAAAAGGCTACATTTTAATTCACATTTTAACAATCTTGGAGTTGGGATTTGAACTGTAAGGCTTAGTGCCATGCCTAAAGGAAAAAAGAGAGAACAGAAGTACTGGGGAAAAGAAATAAGGAATATTCTAGATCAACACTACGTTTGTGTTATCACTCCACTGTGAAAATTTTTCTTGAAGTCAAGGAATTGGCCTGTGTTATCCCCTAAAGATACATCATCAGTGACACAAAAACAACTTGCCTTTGCTCCCTACCAGGCACAGCCAAGAGGTTGGTTCTTAAATTTATTTTTCAAATCATCAGCAAGGGTTCCAAAGCAGGGGAGAATAGTCCACCATAGAAGAACATTCAGGCACCTCTCACAGCCTCCCTGATCAGCTCCAGCTCCTGAAGCCTGAGACAGCAGAGTGTAAAAGCTCTCTGGGAAAGTTTCCCTGTTCCTAAAACATCTGGGTCATTCAACAGCTGTTTTCAACAGGACCTGCAAGGGTGCCACCAGCAACACCAAGGTCATCTTCGAGTGCTCACCAGTGAAACACACACAGAGAAGAGCAGAGACGTTTGCAGCAGAAGGTTTAATATTTCTTGACATCTCAGTACTTACACAGCCCTCACAACCTTAATAATATAAAGACCCCAAAATCATTAATGGATTTTATCCCCACATTACCTGTGCTAACAGGGTTATCTACGTTTTGGAAATGGAAAAACCAAACTAAGCTAAAAAAGAAAAAAAAATAATGCTTCTTGAAAGCTACAGAAAGGATATGATGAATTAAAATGTGATTACAAATCTCTGGAGTCTTGTGTTTAAAAGCTTTAGGAAAACATGAAAAAAGGGCTAGATAATGTTTTTCTGAAAATATCAAACTTCCAGAATGAAAAAAAGGCTTTTATACATCTGCACCTTCTATGCATATTGATGGCCATTTTTTCATATAAAAAGTTCCATATACTAATAAAAATTATTCTGTCTCTCCCAGGACAAGATAACCACGATGCTGTTGAATTGGAGAGCATACCCAATATCTGTGTGGTTTGCTACTGATCTTGCTTAGTACAGGATCACACAGAATCCCAGCCCTGTTGGGCTTCCTCTGGTGTTGCCCAAATCACCACAGAGCACGAGGACAGACAGGCTTTGCCCGGGGAACTCACAGGCAAAGCGTGGAGGATTTAGTGTCAATCCTGCCTTCAGGGCTTGGGATATATCCACTATCTTAAACTCTCCGCTGTGTTTCTGCAGCCTTATCGTAGCCTCAAAGCTTACCTTCCTGTTTCTGAAGTTACAAAGTCTCCCATGGCTTTAAAATCACTGTCAGGTGGTTTTTTTTTTCAAAAACTTCTAGCAAAAGAAAAAGAAGATCAGAAAAAGTAACAGCAGGTGTCTTATTCAAGATAAACAACTTATCCCTTGGTTGAGACCCATTCTTTTCTAAAACAATCAAACTGAAAACTGTATGTTTTCATCAGGGAGAATCCCAGAATTAAAATATTAATTGATATCAGCCAAATAAATATCTCTTCACAAACTTTCACAGTCTACCTGCTGGGATCAGAAGGTCAGTAATATTAGACAAAAAGTACTTTAGATTCTCCTCACCCATCTATTACTACTGCATTACAGTCCTCAGGTTTAGTATTCATCTTGGCCAGTTAAGCCAGCTAAAAAAACGTTTCCTGTGGGGGAAAAAAAACCAAACAGCCCAAAAACAACAACAACCCACAAAAAATTCCCCAAAAACCACTAAGAATATTAAAGAATCAATTCTTCCTGTTGCAAAATACTATTTCAAGACAGAAAGAAAGGACCAGAGGGCTGGAGCATCAATCCTGTGAAGATTGTGAGAGCTGGGGCTATTCAGCCTTGAGAAGAAAAGGCTCTGGGGAGAACATATAGCACCTTTCAGTACCTGAAGGGGGCCTGCAGGAGAGCTGGAGAGAGACTTTTCCAAAGGGAATGTAGTGGTAGGATATGGAGGAACAGCTTTAAACTGAAAAGGCAGAAGATTAGATGAGATATTGGGAAGAAATCTGGTACTGTGAGGGTGGTGAGGTCCAGGCACAGGCTGCCCAAGGAAGCTGTGGCTGCCCCTGGATCCCTGGAATTGTCCAAGGCCAGGCTGGATGGGGCTCTGACCATCCTGGTTCCGTGGCACGTGTCCCCAGGGTGGTGGGCATGGCACTGGATGATCTTTAAGCTATCCTTCAACCCAAACCGTTCTATGACTCTTCATCCAGGCGTTTGTTTCTGTGACAGTTTGACAGCAGATTGATGACTAATTAAGATTGTAGCCTTTAGGCAGCTGATCTGAGGTTTCATCAATCCCTTCCCAAGAAATTAGGGGGAGCTGGCAGACACGTATTCTAATCTGGTGAAACTTTTTGACTTCTTTCTTGTTCCAGCAGTTGTGCTTTTCAACCAGAGATAGAGGAGAAAAAAGGAAAAAAATAAAAAAAGCAGAGGCCTGGAATAGTTTGGTATACAGCTTCTCATGAGAGATGTCTGAATCTATAACTTGTATTTATCTTTTGAAAACATATTACCCAAACTCGAAGTTACAGAGCGATTGCCATAACCAATGGAAGGTATGACAGAACCACCAGCAAATCTTTAAAGTTTGCTTGATAAAATGAGAATAAATGTCATTTAAACTTAGAAACGCAAATCAAGACTCAGTCTTGTTTCTTTTCTAGCCTTAGCAAGCTTAACTATTCCTCTGAGCTTCCTGGCTTTACCGGAAAGCTGTCGCTCTCAGGCTTTGACACGCACAAGGACAGGCTGTTGCTGCAGGGCAGCCTGTTCAATTTGCCTACCAACCCATAGCAGATTTTAGCGGGCAGCGGTGCAGGCGAGCACGCAAAGGGCGCACCCTCACCTGGGGAAGGACGGGACGAAGCAGCTGGAGGCGGTCGGTCCCTCGGAGCCGGAGTGACCCGGGACAAAGAGCGCAGCTCCGGCCGGGCTCGGCAGCGGCGTGTCCCGGCTGCCCTCTCGTGGGGCCGCCTGGAACAGGGCACCCGGATGGAGGTGAAAAATCCACCTAAACTGCAAGCGAAACACAAGGAAGTGTTCAGTGTTTGTCCTAGAGATGTGCGAAAATAGGTCCCAAACAGCGCTCTGTTTATCCCGCCCGCCGGAGCTTATAGTGAGCAATGTTAAGGGACCAGGGTGGCTTCCATTGAAATTAAATGCAGAACTTGGTTTGATAGCAGTCTCAGCAGGTTGAAGCCTCGTATGCCTTCCCAACGCTGCGATGCAAACTGTGTATGCAATGTATTATAAAACAAATCAGCTTGGAAAAAGCCAGGATCTTACATGTGCACTCACCAAGCACGCTCGTGCGCCACCACCAGAAAAAAATTGAGTTTCCCTCCCCCAGCAACAGGGATAAGGACAGGTGTGCTGCAAGGATGCAATGTCCCTGTATTGACATGCCTCAGCAAAAAACCTAACCCTGGACAGGCTAAATCCCACAGACCATGCCTGCAAATTCCTCTTGGCATCAAAACATACATTCCAGCCATTCAGCACTGAGGGTCTGGAGGGGAAACTGAGCTTCCCAAAATAAGAAATGAGGACATGGCAACGATTAGTCAGGACTGCCAATCACAGAGCTTGAAGCTCAGTGTTTCAATCGACAGGATCAGAATGCTTCCATCTGAACCATACCATTGTTTCACAAAACCTCAGTGTCTTAACCCACATGTGATCCAAGGCCGCCCTGTTGGTGTCCATAGGAACGCTGGTTAAGTCACCGAGTTGCTTGACTCACCAAAGCAAATCAGATTAATTAGAGCAGAAAAGTCCTCCTGAGCAAGCTGGAGGCTCAACGAGAGTATATGGTTTGCAAATACTGTGCTGGCTTTCTGCTGTTCCTTTAGAGAACATGATGCTTTCACTTGATTTAATTACTTCCTCACAAAATCACTTGCATTGAGCACAACAAGAAGGGGAGCAGGGTTTGTACGGCCAGCAAAGCTCAAGTGCCTCACATGTCATAGCCCTGCAGAGGACACCCTGAAAAAAAGCACTGTTCCCATTTTCAGGGCATCAGGGAACCGGTTTGACCCTGGCTTGCTCACAAAAGGTAGGTCTGGATTACCCATATCCATGTAATTGTGTGTACAGATTGGGAATGCTGGTTCCATCCCTTGGAATCTCTCACACCGTAACACTTCTCTGTTAAAAGCTGCCCAGTAGCAAACTGTCCCATGATATTTGGTGGTAATTTTTCAGTACACTTTCCGCTGTGAAGCCGTGAGGAAGGGAGAATAATAGAAACATCCTTCTGCAGCAGCATCCTAGGGGTGTTGAGGATGCTGACAAACCACTGCAAGGCTGATTTTCCACCAGGTTATCTCAGATACTCTCCCAGCTATCAACTCATCCTTTGCACATTTTTAGTGAAGTGCAGCCAACAGTGCAGACCTATATTATACGTAACATTTCAACCCTTCCAACCCTATCTTGCTCATTAACCAAATACACAAAAGCCACAGGATGATTCCCAGCACCAAAGCAGCAGCAATGTCTGCTCTGGAACCTGTATTCCCCTTTACACCCCAAGCATCATGTTTTCACTTTTCTCTTTGGAATCACAGCAAAATATATCTGTTCAATCCTGTCACCCTTCCTGTAAAAACCTTACTATGATTTTTCTGGCATCACAGTGGTGGGAAAGGGAGTCCATCCACAACTCTGCCTTAAATTCACCTGGTGCTTATTAAAAATTGCATTACTGTGAGATATAAGTAACATCTTGACCCAGCGAAATGATGTTTGACGAGAGAAAATTATGTAATTAGGATTAGGTCTGCATGTGGCTTGGTCCAAGGGAGGCCTCAGGAGAATTAGCCTTGATTCTCTGTTTGACACATCCCTGGAGGGGAATGACTACAATGAGCAGGGTCCGCCCTGGGTTTCTGGCAGGCTGAGGAAAGGGGATGGAAGAGGTTAGGACTTGCAGTGGGGGTGCCTTCTGTCACTACTGCAGTCTGCCTCTGGCTAGACAAACACTAGGATAAGGTTTTTAAGGAGCAGGCTGACTTCAGGGGGGTCGAGCTGGCTGGCAGAGAGCACGAAGCAGCAGTGCACGCTGTACACTCCTGATATTTTATGTTGCTCATTCAACAGCAAGTGACATCTGCTCCTGTCACTATGGTGCTAGCTCACAGATTCAGTCTGTTCTCTAATTGTAAAATTAGTTTCAGTAAGTTAGAGCCCCTACGCGTGCACACTATTGGGTACAAAGCAGAGGTTTTTCTAATCCCTCCACAGATTAGTGCTATTGTAGATATTATGTGAGGTAATTAGTACCTGCATAAGCACAGACTTTATGTATTCAGATAGCATTAAATCCTTGATGTGCCCAGTTACCAATCTGACCTCCTTATGTCCCTGTTTCACAAGAATTACATTTGCTCAGTGCATCCCTTCTGTTTCCTCCATGCTCCAATTGCATGATGCTAGGACAGATGTTTAAGAAATTGAGAGGATGTTTATTATGGGATCTTTTTAGATAAAGTCTCAAATCATGGGGGAATATGACATTAAGCAGCTCATTCGATTTTGTGAACATTTAATGACTTATGGTCATAGAGATGGCAGCCACTGCAAAAATCAGAGTTCCACTATTGTTATCCCTTATTTACCCAGTTCTCAATATACCAGTGAAAGTCTTGTAATGTTTGGTTTTGTTTTTCCCTTAGAATCACAGTTCCTGAAAACAAGTAATTGCTTAATGATCTTGTATTTTCTTAATGCAAGGTTAGGTTTCGAGCCTTTGTATTTGTAGAGAGGAGACTGAAAAGTGGGACTTGAGGGAATTTTAAAGGCTGTATAAAAATACCCTCAAAATTCACATTAAAAGAAGCAAAAGAGTTTGTTATTATTATGATTTGGGTTTTTTAAGCCTTAAAACTGAGCACAAAAGCACCCCTGCAGAAAGAAATAAAGCGCTAAAACTGCAGATGATAACAGGAGGCTCATGAATAAGATTTTAATTCTACATAGCTTCATATTATTAATAGTTATCAATTATGGACTGGATAGCTTTCTAAAGGAAACCATGTTTCTCACAACTCCATTCTGCACACAAAGCACCCCAACCCCTCCCAAGCTGTAGCTGCAAACTTGGTGCTCTGGCACTTTTCCCACAGGAGTTGTGCTCTTATCCACAAAACCTCTTCTATGGGCTCTTTTCTCTCTCTGAAGGCATCACAGCCACTACAGCTCCCAGACTGCTGTCCTGCCATCTCCAGCGAGAGATACTGATGGATGAAGCAGACTGATTAATGGAGCCTGGAGCAACAAATAAAAGAGGTCATAAAAAACAAGTCTTAAGTAGTGCCCCAAAGCAATGCCAGAGCTTTGAGCTGTTTAACCAGCTGACCTAAAATAAACCATGGATTTCAGGGTGACTTGACCAAAAAAAAAAAAATAAATAAAAATAAAAAAAAAGGGGTTTGTTTTTTTCCCCTTGACAAAAGTGATGCATTTCCACAGAAAATATCAATTTTGCTGTAACTACAAATGCCTCTCAAATCATTGCAACGGAAAAGTTTCCAACCAGCGCTAATCATTAGTCTCTTGAAAATGTACACTAAGACAAAGGACGTTTTGGTGTACATCTGCAGCCAATCAACAGATTAATTTGAAACAAAAGAAGTCCGTATACAGTTGGAAAAACAGAAAAACCTGCCAAAGTGTGCAGCTGCCAAGAATGCAGCCTCGAGAGAGCATCTGAATGACACCAAGATATGTTGTTCCACAGTGATCTCGGGAGAACCTCGATGGATTGTAATGGATTTCTGCACTGTATCATGCTTTTACACTCTATCACAGTTCTGCAATATTTAGGGCTACCTAAACCCTTTGGCCATCCAACTCCATCTACCCTATTCCTCAGTGGTTTTGACAAAGCAAGGTTCTACTCCATATATGAATCCTGAAAAACAAAACAAAGGAAAAGAGGGGCGGGAGGGAAAGGAAAGGGAAATAAAAGAAAGGAAAAAAGTACCACATAACTAGAGCAATTTTCATGGTTCTCAAGGATAGGTCAGGTGCACACTGTGAATGGCACCACCTTATAGTCCTTGAACTTGAAAAGCTGCATTTGGCAGCCTAAAATTCTAGTTATGAAAATGTAAATGGCTTCCAAAAAAAGAGTCCATTGTTTGAAAAAAACCCAACAATCTAAAACATCCCTCCCAGGAGTTCAAAATTTCTTCCTCGTGCCTGCCATTCTAGTAAAACAGAGATCTCATCTAATAATCAAAACAATTGGCAGACTCTTTGCTTTCTCAAACTTAGCAGCGATATGAAAACTGATGGGAAAAGTTCAACCAGCCCAGTCAGGAAGAAGGAAGATGAGAATATGTGAAATATTCGTCTAAAATTTGCTGCAGCATCACTTCAGGTTGTATTTTTCTCAAAACTCAGCACACTGCACGCAGGAAGGTCTGCAACAGTGTGAAGCATGAACATGCAGTGCACATCCATCTACAAGAGCCTGGCAATATTTTATTGATGCACTGAGAAAATTATTGGATATGTAGATACTGTCAGAAATGGAGACTGAACATCGGAATAGATGTTATTTTCCAGAAGACAACCATCATTCTGGCAGGCAACAACAAAGCCTCAAAGATCATGCAGTTTTAAAGCAGGTCCCACGAACTGAAAGGTGATACCAAATAATATGGCTCGTGTTGAAATGGGATTTATCCATGCCAGCCCAGGCTTTCTATGGGATATTTGGTAGTGCAACACAATTTCACTTCATGGAACCAGCACAATATATCCCAGGAACATTACAAATTTCAATTTCCTGACCTGGTTGGTGACACCTTAATTTTGAGAATTAATTCAAATTTGCCCTTCAGTTTGACAGCTTTAGAGAGCCAGTCACAGGGATCAGTCTGTCAAGATCTCATCTTTTAGGCCACTCTCCAGTGCTGGTGAGGTGTCTGAAAAAACAACCACTGTGCCATGGAACAGGCCAGGCCTGGTGTTTAACTCCTCTTCCAAGAGCTGCCTTCTCATCTCTTCCCTTCCTTTCCCCCCGTCCCTAAATACTGCGATTCCCCACCTCCCAGTGGCATTCCTCCACGGCAGGAGTGATTCCACACTGAACATCTGCTTTGCTCTCTTCAGACCAGGGGCTGCACAGGAGCAGCAAATGGGAGAACAGGGAAAAGATCTGATGTTCTGTCCATCAGCAGCATCTGAATCACAAATCCACTTTGGGACCAAACCAGCCAGGCTTTGCCACTTATCCAGGTCTGAAGCAGTTTGGAAAGGAAGAGAAGGGTTTGGAACTAGAACGCATTTACAAGAACACCTTCCAAGTGAGTGGCTCCAAAATAGCATTCTCCTTGATAACCTGATTGAAATAATCATCACACAGTCAAGCACAGTTTGTTGGTTGCACTCAAAGCGAACCATGCTTCCAGCTGTGAGAGATAATTACTGTTTATTGACTGGCTTTTGAGGACTTTTATGCTATATTTAGTTTTAGGGCTGTTTGGGGTTTTTATTTGCATCAGAGGCATTGATGAAAAAGGCTGCTGCTTAGAGCAGTCAGCTGCCTTCCCATGATTAACCTCTTATTTCACTTCAGAATATGTTTCACCTGCAAATGTGCTGGGAAATCAAGATTAATCCTGGGCAAATTCCCACAAGTGCTCTGTTGAACCAGTAATTGCGTTCATCAGCATTACCCACTGATAGCCCTTTGTTCTGGTGTAGTGGTGGGGGTTTCATTTGAGTATCTTCACAAACACCAGAAAGGACAGTTAATTGCAACCATCTTGCTGCAGAGGGGTGAGTTTAGAAGGGGCTGTACCAGCTGGAACCAGTATTGTATCCAGTTAAGTGTTCCTACTGCCTTCAGTGACCAGCACAGTTGCTCCAGAGGCAGAATCAGAAACCAGAAAATAAGTACAGAAGAGTTTTAACCCCTTCATCTCCAGTAGTTACAGTAGAGCTACATTCTTACACCAGGAATTTCTAAATCTCTTCCAGGACATTTTTCTCAAATGTAATTTCTGTTAGCCTTTACCTTTATTCCATTTGGAGGTGGCTTCCAATGGGGCTCAAAGTCTGTGAAGGCAGCCAAGGAAATTCTGACTGTCCCTGCTCTGCTTTCAGTGTTGTCTTCCACTCTGGTGTGATACGAGCAGAGTGCAACTGGAACTATGCAAAAAATGCAGTGGCAAACAGGAAAGGTCAGCCTATAGCTCTAGTGCCACAACTTTGGCAGCTGCAGACATGCAAAAGGGAAAGGCACAAAGAAGGAATCGTGGATCAAAATAATTAAAAGCTTTTGCTAAAATATTCTTCCTTAAATCAAGATGTTTTTCTTTGGAACTGGGCCTGAAGTTTAAGTCACCTAAAACTGAAGCATTTCATTTTGAAGCAAACAATGTCGCAACTGAAGCGCTGAAAACAATTTTTTTTTTCCTCCTTATTTTGTTTTATTTCACTGAATGGCTCCAAAGATGTCTTCAGACAAATCCAAAGCAGTTCTCATCTCCTCCAGTCTGTTTAACATATCCATTAGGGTCCCAAATGGTCTCATCACAACATGCCAGTTGCAAAACTCATCCTCTGTCGTTACAGGGAAACTATGGAGCACACATGACTAACTTCAGAATTAAAATAGCCAGAAAGCAGCAGCAAGATCAAGAAATAATAATGTTAAATGTTTGTAAAGGGTACAGGGCCACTGGATACCAAAGATGGTTGAAAAACTAAGATTGCCCATGACTTGAGGATTATTGCAGCCTACAGGAAGAAACAGAATTTATTACGTGCTCCTTGCGAATTTGGGGTGCAGATTCAGACTGCATATATCACAAAAATATATCTTTAGAGTAATATTGCTATCAGCAGGGTAACCTCACAAGAGTCCATCACATATTCTACATTCCCATCCCTGTATACAGTCAGGAAAACACAGAGAAATAATAAAGACTCAATTTAGGGCTACCATGAGAAGTTTGGAGTCATTATACAGGAGTTTTTTTCTGCTCTGAATGCAAAGATGGGAGCAATAAAGAGAAGAAAGAGCTACAATACAGCATCCTTGCTTTTAAAAGTGACAGATAAGTTCATTTTGCAGAACATTTAAGCATCAGACAAGTAGGGACCTGAACTCCCCTCACCATTAAGACCGAGATCCAGACTCTCACCTGGGGTACTGTAGACAAAAAGGTTTATTATCGAACTAAAATCTCAACTGTAATTTCCCATTTGAGGGTCCAGGCAACACGTCTATGAACCAGGCACGGCTTTGAAAAGGATTAAATTCTGTCTCCTCTTGAATCCAATGGAAGCCTTTTTTTTTATTTTTAACTTCAGTGGGAGAAGGACTAGACCAATGTTGAAAATCATATCCTAAGGCAGAGTGAGATCAAAAGATTCTTAACACTGTGAAAATCAACATATAATTAAAATTACTGGAGAGCTCAAAATGGGATTTAGGTTGATTTGCAGGGTAAGTGCAGTCATAGGGTAATGCAGTGTAATGTTTGCAATTAAGGAGAATAAGCAGACAATAATTTAAATAATATTAAATTTTAATAATTTTATGCAAATAACCACCTTGTCCGAATTAAACCATGCTTGCACATGACACCGCCACCAAAGTGAATAAGATGAAACTTGAAGTCACTTGGACATTATGACTGTTCTAGTGGAGCAATATGTGTCCCTCTTCAATAGCATTTGCCACACCAGAAAGAGGCCTATTCTTAAAGATACTCCATAAAGATGACTCCAATTAGTTTTATCCCTCCTTAGCAAAACTTTAAAGAATAAGAGCGAAAGAAATATTCAGGAGGAGTTGAGTTTTTCTCCCCTCTAGTCTCACAGCACTGTTTAGTGCTGGTTTTCTGCCCACAACTGGTGGCATCAAAAGATATAAGGTTTTGTTAGCTGTGGCCCAAGGCAGCGTGTCAGGCAGAGTACTGCCCCCTTC
Organism: Picathartes gymnocephalus; assembly: GCA_013390045.1. Taxonomy (NCBI): domain Eukaryota; kingdom Metazoa; phylum Chordata; class Aves; order Passeriformes; family Picathartidae; genus Picathartes; species Picathartes gymnocephalus. The sequence continues at coordinate 59,361 of WEKY01059097.1, forward strand.
TCCAACCAGAAAATAAACTGTTACTGATGGAAGGGCAAGAGGCACTGCAGGACTGAGAATAAAATGCTGCAATATAACAAATTCATCCCACTGGTTCTTCATTTTCAATCAGAGCCTCTGTTATTTTTCCCCATCTATAAAAACTACAGGGCAGCCATGCCTCAAAGGAGGTCATTTAAACATTATTGGAGTGGTGGATTTGGGTGGACTCGATGATCTTAGGGGTCTTTTCCAACCTAAATGATTCCAGCTTCCTGTGATTATGAACATCACACCATATAACTGCTTTGAACTAGAAAAAAAAAAATCTACTCTAAATACTGCATGATACACTCTGGTTTTCATTTGATAAAACTTGTAGAGAAGAATCCGTGATATTAATCCCGTTTTCAGTAGGAAGGTGTGCATATCAGCACCAGTAACCTCTTCTCAAATCACCATAAAATGCAAAGGTCTGGAGAAAAATCTGTTTTCATGATTAGAGGACAAAGCTGAACTTACAGGTGAAAGTGCCTGTGTGTCTCTGTAGGAGGAACCAGAGAATGGAGAGTTGACTTGACTTCTTGTTCGTGCTGTATCTTGCCTTTCTATAAATGACTTGTTCTAATTCTTCACAGTGAAGTCAACTAAACAACCCCCATTGTCTTAAATAATTAATCTAGTCCAGGAAACCATTTCAGAGCTTTTCAGCACCACTAAATTAATTCAAGAAGATGAAGAAAGAAGATAGATTACCCAAGAAAAATATTAAAACTAAATGCCATCTTCTGGTTTCAATATGAATGCATAAGATGCTGGCCTGTGATTTTGAAATACTGCCTGTAGTTCCCTGGGCTCTTTAACTTAACAGAACACTTTTAAAGGAGGAATAGAAACTCTCAATACATCAGCTATGAGTTGGGGCAGCTTTTTCAAGGCAAGCACAACTACAGCACATGGATTGCAACCCCATAGGGAAGAGCCTGCATCACATCACCACCAAAGGCTCTTAACCACGAGACCGTTGTGTAAACTGGACTGGTGTCACCATCCACTCCTTCTCCACACATCTTTCTCACGGGTGCTGAGGTGTCCTGGCACTCCACATGGAGCTGATTCCAACAGATAAACCTGACTGGATCCTGGTAGGAGCCAGGCCAGAGAGGGAACACACAGCAGCACATTGGTCTCCCAGGACATGGCAGAATTCACCCAGGACATGCATCACTTCACATGAACAAAAACTCTGCACTTGCTAGTATGTCTGTAGGGCTAGAAGTGCAGGTAAGAGGTTGGTCTTGGGTTTGTGCATTTAAATCTCCCCTCTGCCTTTTGAATTTATCAGGCCAGAGCTCAGTTTCCCCCACGAGAAATGGAGACGCTACGATTTCCCAACATAACAAAAGTGGCACAAAGACATACCAAGACCGCTTCAAAATCCTGAAGCCCTCACATGCAAACAGGTGTTAACTTTATATCAAAGAGAGAAATAAACTTTAAAGGTGCACATCCCTGTTTCTGTGTGAACCTCTATGAACTTCCCCCTTGGATTATGCCTTTCTAGCTGTGTTTACAGGAAACTGAAAAATGGTTGTATGGAAGAATACTACGGAAGAATAAGATTTCCTAAGGGCTTCGGTTTGCAGATATTATAATGGATAGCTTAACAGATATTTTAATGCCTCTCTGACTAACGCCTTATTTCCTAGCAAATGTATAAATATATCATTGTTAAATAAACAGCCCTCTAACTTCTTGTAATTACACACAGCTGCAAAAACCTGTTTGCTCAAATGTCAGGAAGCAACACAGAACTTTTTGCCTTTTCAGATTTTTCCATAACCCCAGTCAATTTATCCTGAAGCTTAAGATGGCATATACATTTTGTTCCTTTTTAAAAAATAATTAGAAAGCAATTGCTATTTTTAAGCTTTTATGGTGTGTTCACAAAAAATAAACTTATGTTTTGGCTTTTCCTTGAAGATCCTTGACTAGGCAAAGATTTCACAAAGCTTTTACTTAAAGCAAAAATGGTTGGAGGTCAAGGTTGACAACCACAGGTGTCAGCTTCCCATGATACCCACAAGTTCATTATCTGCAAGCAACTCTGCTGTACTTTGCCAATTTAAATCAATGTGCTGCCTAAAGTGTCTGAAATGCATTGAGTTTCCAGTGAAAAACAAACCAAGCAGGGTCATAAACCCACAGAAACCATTTAGAATGAAAGATGGCCCTAAATTAAAGCCTTGACCCAGACTCCTGACTGCAGTTGAAATTCAGATCCAAACCTATTCACTCAGAAACTAGTGACGAGAGCCATACAAATATTTTAATACATCTAAAATATTTCTGTACATATAACTTCTTGTCTGGCTTCTTTCCTTGGAATGAAAGAAATCAGAATCCCAAGTTCAAGCTCCCTATAAAATCTGGGAAGTGTTTTATCCACATCCAGATTCTGACAGTGTCACCCCCTATTTGAATTTTATGCCAAATAAGAAGTAAAACTTCTGTTTTCCAAGCAGTCCAAGATTTAAATACTCCAATGTCATTGAAAGGAAAAGAAAAAAAAGGAAAACCTAAGACCATAACCTAAAACCCCACTTCTTTAAACTCACTTCAATGTGTTAGAAGAGTTGCTGCTTTTCTATCCATTGAATAAGACTAATGGGAAATTTTGTTTCTTACTACTGTGCAGGAAAGATTCCATTGTTTAAAAAGGGTTCATTTCATTAAATTCTGATCGCTCATTTATAAGCATAAAATTTAAGAATAACGAAATTTAAAGACAAGGATAAGCTCTCATCTGTTTTAGATAAGATAGTCTCTGGGACAAAAAGAGAAAGCTGCAAATATTTTTAAGTTCATTTGAGCTGTAGAGTTTTAATCTCACCTGATCGGGGCAAACCTGTGAATTTTCTCTCAGAAGATACTCACATTTTAACCACGCAATCTTGTCATTGCCTATCTCCAAACTAACATCTCTGCCACAGAAATGCAGGTCAGAGCTGGGAGGGATCTGAAGGGAAAAGGGAACAGGAAGAAGAGCCTGTCAGACTGCTTAAGACTCTAATCCTGGAGCATCCTCTTTCACTAGCTCCAAAAGTTCATGCATAATGCTCTCTCTGTACAGCCCAAGAGGATACAGCTGACAAGTTCCAGGTGCAAGGAAAACCTTTGGAAAGCATCTCAAAAAAAGCAAATCCTTCCACAAACTCTGATTCTTGACCTCGGTCTTCCCTTCAGAATGCTGAGCAATCATAGTAAGTACGTAACAAAAATTAATTAGGATTCATTCTCCTGGTGTAAATAGTGAGCAGTAGGAAAATCACAATGGTTTCCAGCAGCTGAAGTAGGTTTTGATCACAGGGGTTTTCTGTAATAGATGAGGCAGGCACTGTTTTTGTCAGATGCATGGAGAGCACAGTGGCTGGAACAAGTTCCAGCTTGTAATATTCAGCAATGTATTTCTTTCCTCTCTCTGTATTTTGTTTTCAAGAGAAAGCTGAACAGCACCCTTGTGCTAATATCCAGATTGTCAAAGAGAGTTTTAAATAGAGCAGGGGAGCTGGATTCTGAAGCAGATGGGAGCCAGCACAGTTGTTGGAGAACGAGGTTGACGTTCACATTCCCTGACACGCAGATACGAGGGCAGAGCGCAGCACTCTGCTCCTGCTGAAGAGCTGGGATTTGGGCCAGGGAGCTGCAAGAGTCAGGTCGAGAGGATGGACAGGCAAAATGATGCTGCACAAGGGGAATACTCTGTGATTTCCACAGTTTGGTGCAAACACAGGAACAATGCTACTTCATTGCTATTTTTCACCAGAAGAGGAATCTGGGCTTCTTTCCCCAGATGCTGAACTTTTAGTCTTTCCTCTCTGCTTATCAAAGCTCCAGGGACCCAGGACTGCCTACAGCTAGTGAAAGGTCTGCTTTAGAGTAACAGAATGTGAAGATCAATGCATTAATGAGTCCGGTGAAACACTGAACGTTTTAACAATGGAAGTCCAAGTTCTTTTCCTTCATTCATTATTTTAATCACAACCATTTTCTTGAACAACCTGGAGAAAAGACTAAGGTTTCTCTGTTCCAGGGCCTGTGTTTCAGTCCCAATTATCCCTTGCAGAAAATAACATCAGAGCCATGATATGTTTCTGTGGATATCCGTGCCAGCCATCTCATCAAGGCAGGACAAAAACAAGCTACCTCAAAAGTCTATTTTATTCAGATACAGTTTGCCTCAGGAAACAATTTTTTGGGCAGAAAGTTCCTGCAGCTAACATGGCCTGCAGTGCTCCGAAACCAACTCTGACACACTTCTCTCAAGCAGGGACTCGCAGAGGAACTTTCCTGCCATCACACTTCTTGCCATCTGCCTGGCAGTCACATGAGCAATGCATGCTCCTCATCAACCAGAACGCCTCTCTGTGCTCACAGGCTTGCTAAGGAGCAGCTGTTCGTGGGTCTCACCGGAGCTCAGCCTCACAGGCACAGCTGGCAGGGTTCTAATTAGCCAGGAACAGGTCTCATCTTCCCTTCAACCACCTTATGACCAACTGGTGCATTCAGGCACCTTCAAACTTTCAACTGGCTACTCGGCTTGCTTTGGAGTGAAGACGAAGGGGGTGTACATGTCATGATGTCCCTCCTAAAAGTGTCTGACCTTTAGGATACGTGCCAAGACCACAAACACAGCCCTTTGTCTCCGACCTCACCTTGTTCTCTGTTAAAACAATGCAGGTGTACATCAGCTCCTCCCAGTTCAGCTTGGAGTTAGATTACCTTGTTAAAGTTTTATCTCAGCGTTGTCCTACTATGAATGCTACAAACATATGGACTTCATCCTCAGAGCACACCGATGGGGATGGGGCATTGCTGTGTGTTCCAGCAGGCCTGGACAAAGGCAGACAAAATTCTATCAGCTATCACTGAGGAAATAAGCAAGATGTTCTTGCAGAGCTCTATCTTTTACATGGAGCAGGGTTCCAGGCGCTCCCGTCAGTTTACTGCATCAGGGATTTTGATGTACCTTATCACTGCTGCTGCACTTCTGGTTGCCATTTGTGGCACTGAATTATTCCTGCTATGTGAGGATGACCTGGAGAATGCACCTTTCCCCTTGACACTGCTTATTCAAATTTTATTGTTTCCAAGATGACTTGCCATAACCCACTTCTGCTTGGAGAGGTCCCTGAACTCCAGCAGAAGCCTTAGCAACTGCCACCCTCAGCCTTTCAGGTGAGGCAACTGGCCATGAATGTATAAAACCTAAACTGAACCCCTTCCACAGGGTCATCCTAACCAAAATAATTTCATTGAAGCACTGCCTTATTTAAAATGCCAATTATATCACTTCAGCTGCACTGAGAGTGTGAGAACCTGAGGCAGAAATGAATGCCCAGTCAATTCCCTATCACAAATAAGCTTGTTTTCAGAGGATGCCAAATGCTCAAGCTCCCAGGAACAGCTCTGGAGATGCATCAGCAACCACCTGTGGGAGCAGAGTGGCCACATATTCTCCACTAACAGTTATGTCAAGATCCACAACTTGCTGCTAAGAAAACTCTAATTACTCTAACTTTATGTGTTCTGCTCGTTTTTTATGCTGTGGAGAAACAGAGCATGAGCTCCTGAAGATGGCAGAAAACCTTGCTTAAATTTCAGAAGTATAAGTGCTGCCCTGCATTAGCCTGATCAGCTGAGTTCAGCTGGCTGCAGAACTCAGGCTCTCCTGCCATTCCCTCCTGACATTCAAGCTTTTGACCAAACTCACCACAACTCCTGGTACGTGGTACACACCATAAGTATCTGCAAACCAAACCATCTGTCAGCAGGTACAATCCTTGATTTTCCTCTCTGGAATGGATTTTCAAGAATCTTCCAATATACTTTATTCCCTTACTAAGTGAACAGAACCTAGAAACCAGATAGGCAATAGATTGAATAGATCTTGATTTTGAAAAATGAATCACACCTTGCTTTCCTATTACGTCCCATCTCTCCTAGGCATTTATTCCATTGCTTTTACTGTTCTAGGATTATTTATATTGGAAAGGTACAAAGAAAGGCATAAAAACAGAACTGCAAAGCCTGTTAAACCCACTTCCGACAGGTCTAAGTGCCTGGATGAAATTTAAGGAACTGAAGAATTAGGACTGAAATGTTCATGTACTAGATAAAACAGGAACTGGAGCTGGCTGGATGATGTTCCAGCACTACATTTTTCCACTGGGAAATGACTCTCACTGAAATGTCCCCCTGGAATGAACCAGTTCAAAGAGAAATGATTGAAAGCTGACTCCTTCCTTACCCTTTACCCCCCAAAGTCTTCCTCACCATGTGACAGGGAGCTGAAAGCCTGTAACCAGCCACAGACCTGCCTGCAGCTTTGCCATAGAGTGGCTTCACCTGTGCTGCCTCCCAAAGAGATCCGGGGCCCCAGGCTTCCCTGGGGATCAGCCTGGGCTCTGACAGATGCCTTGGCAGAAGGCTGTGGACCTGGTGATCCCCAAAGCAGGAGCCTCCCCTCAAGCCTTCTCCTTTGCCCTTTGTTCCCAAAGGTGGCTGCAGGATGGACTCTTCAAAACCAGACAGTAATCTTAGCTGCATGTAGGTGCAGCTTCCAAACCTCAGGTTTATTAACAAAATAGAAAAGTCCATTGCTCGACTGCAACGGGGAAAAAGAAACCAAGCCCTTTGCTCTGTCACAAACATGGAGATATCAAATATTCAGTGGATGAGAACACAGGAAATAACTTTTCCTGTAGCAGCTCCATAACTGGGGAGATCTGTTACCTGTTGCAAGCCGTATTTCAACCACGTCAAACAGAGAGGTGCAAAGCCAGAACATGGGATGTAGGACAAAAGCAATTTGCGTGCTCATGGCTCAGCAGTTGTGGATTTTCATCTGTGAGCTGATGCTCAGCCTACCCAAATCCTCTCTAGCAGCATGAGAGCCAGTGCTGCTTAAGCTTTTAAGAAGATGTGATGAGAAAGCAAGACACAAACCACCAAAATCACTCAGCCTTCTCTAGGTGAGGCTGAGGAGTAACCCTGAACTAAAAAATAAATCCACTAGTCAAGAGAAAAAGGCTTCTATTGCGTTAATTCAAACTTTGCAGGTGATTGCAGGCAATCTGAATTCCATGTCAAGGCTAGAGGATCTTGCATAAATGATTCTCCTACAAGAGAGATCAGAATAAACATCATTTAGAGAACTTATATATTTATGATTGGAAAAAGCCTGTTTGTTAATTGTTAACTGAATCCCGTGTCAGGTCATGTTTTGAAATAAGATATGGAACAACACTAAAGCAGACCTAGCAAGCCTAGGATAAAACCCTCCTAAAATCTCAAAACAAAAAGGAAAAAACTACATGGAAGTAACTTAGGTCAGGGTCAGTGCATGGTGAGGACAAGTGGAATCCAAAAAAGATTTAGTGCATATTTCCTTTCCATGTTAAAAGTAATCACCTACTGATTAGCTCATGTGAAGGGCTGTTACCATCATGTGTGTCCACATCCCAGATTTATAGCTGGCAAAGAATTCTTCCTTCTCCTATAACCCTTGGAAAGTTGCATAAAGACTGACTAATACAAATCTAGTATTGAAAGGGAGTCCTGGGTAATGAGAGGGGCTTGGAGAGGAAAAAGTTCTTGCCTTGAATGATGTTTGGAGAGAAGAAAATACTCTCAAGCAAGCAAGAAATCCAAGCAATGAACCTGCTCCAGAGCCTCTGGAAATATTCTTCCCTCTTCCTGCTAGAGACTTGGCTAACAGAGACAACAAAAATTCTGATTCCCCTGCAAGAAACACAACAGATTATATCATGATATGAAATTGCATCAGCTGAGGACCTCGTGGAGAGAGATAACACAAGAAAGCAGCAGAGCTGAGATCTTAAAACCAAACATCTAAACTTTCTAAAACCCTTCTGTGGTTGTTGTTTTAGCTTCAAATCAGGAGCAGAGAATGGAAACTGTGGCCCAATTCTGGATGTTACTGGAAAAGAACTAATGGACTCATGCTAATGTTACAGAGGAGGATACATGCATTTTATTCTATAATTTTGTATGGATTCAGTTTCTGGGTTTACCAAACACAGTTTACTTTCCCCTAGTAAAAATTGTTTCCTATCTGTGTGTGCATCAGGCCCCCGGGAGGATGTGCTTATTTATTTCACGTTTCTGTGCAAGGGCTCAGCCTGATTTAGAACACACATGGGAGGCAGCCTAAATATTTTGATTCTGACCATTTTTGCCATCATTAACCACCAGAAAACTAGCAATTACAGTGACAGACATCTGTCTAAATCAGATGCTATTTCCTTTTAGGAAGTTCTCCTACCGCCAGGGAGAATACATCTAAATCAACTGGAAACATGCCTGCACAACTGTGTATGGGTACAGACAAGACCCAACCTCATTGTCCCACCCCTGTGGGTTGCTGGAGAGGTAAAAAGCACCAATGCATTGCTTTTGCACCTGTCCCAACCTTGCTGCAGCCATGCCTTCTCTCTGGGCCCAAGGGAGACGTAAAACCCACCCAAGTCCCAAATGGGAAGACGCCACAGTGCAGGGAGGAGACGCCCAGGGTGGCTCGCTCTGTGAGCTGGCACGGGAAGCAGAAATCGGGCTGGCTCGCAGCCCGCGTCTCCGCTCGCGGAGAGGTCATTGCGAGTGGAACACTCACCTGAGCGGGGCGAGCTCACCGCGTGTCTCTGCGCTCTGCACTCCCGTGCCTGCTAGGGACGGGGAAAAGGAGCAAGCACCCTCCAAGGGCTGTCTAACCAGGGAGAGGCTTCAAATGGCATTTCCACCCTGCAGCTGGCCTTCGAGTGAAGACATCTGTGGAGCAGGAGAGCGCGTCCTTGAAGAAGATATTCCCTCAGGACATGAGATGAACCCCAGCTCTCCTGCCCTCAGAAATCCCTCTCATAAGGTGTCATCTCACAGCTCGGAAGCACTGGCAGCTGGTGGTGAATAAATCATAACCTTTAATCTCTTTAATACGACCTTGCTCCTACCTCCTCATAAATGAAAACACTACGTTTCCTTTAATAAGAAATGCATGAAAGTGTGCCATTCATAAAAAGATTCAATTAAACATATGAAGCATATCCTGCTGTGACCCACGTCTCAGTAACAATGCAACCTTTCTTTTGTGGCAGTAGGACTTGTTCAGGTCATTTTTGGGTTTGATTTTTTTTATTCTGTTTTTCTATTTAAAACACACAATTCATCTCATTTAGAAAACCTGCTCAGATCTTTAGGATTAATTTTGCAAACATAAAATAGTTCTCCAGTGCAAAAGTAGCAAAAACAACTATTTATTTGACTAGAGGCTGCCAAATCATATTTTTTTCTCCCTGAAGGAGAAAAATAAAGTCCTTTTTCTTCCTCTTAATGGAAAATATAGAGGAGTTTTGCTATCGGCCAATTAGATTGAAAGGAATAATGGGGAAATGGTTCACAAATAGACGGATCTTTCTTCCCCAGGCTTTTAGCCTCTAAATAATTATACTCAGGTCTGAATGTAAAAGACTAAAATGTTGGTTTAAGAGCTGATTTTGCAGAAGTATTTTAAACACCTTTTGCCATCTTTGATTTCAACAGTCTGAGACAGGAAAGTGAGAAAATGAAGGCAATTATTCACCCCAATGAGGGAGTCTAAAATTATTACCTTGAAAGAAAAGTCCACAAACATACTACCTCACCTTCATATTCACCTCTTGCACAGTTTGAAACCACAAAAGCAGTTATTGCACTCTTGTGAAATGCGTTATCCTAAGCAAATAGATTTCACTGCAAACACTCAAAGCAATTACTGAACATTTATCTTTCTAATGCTTTTGCTGAAGAACAGGACCATTTAATTAGGAAATCAGACTGAATCCTGGCTCGCTGAAGTCAATGGGACTCTTCTACTCACTCCACTGGTTTAATCTCCAGATTTCAAAAGGACTGACTGTCAGCTGAAACTTAAACAAGTCCTTCAGTGTGCTGCAGCAGGTCTTTAACCTCCAGTCTCTTTATCAAGTTATCCATTTTCGTTATGTAGAGGCAAAGTTCAGCTGTGCAGGATGCCAAGTTTTCTGGAAGGATGGTCAAAAATCCCTCACAGAATCTAAGACAACTCTTACCACATCCCAACCTGCATTCAAAGTGAGCACCAAAGGCTTCTGTCCTTGCACTGCAAATTCAGCACCAAAAAAACCCGCACTTGGGGAAAACAGTTTGGGATTAAAGCACAACAAAGCCTTAATGCCCGTGGGCATATGATTACTTGATATGCCTACCACAAATATAAACATTTACAGAACTAAAGCATAGCTATTATGAAATGTCTGACAGCTCAAGTCTAGGTACTCCTGGTGTTAAAACGTGTTATAGAAATGGATCAATTTCTAACCAAACGAACCCATCATTGTCATAAAACATGTCACAATATTATTAAAAATGCATTAAATAGGGGTTTTTAAAAAACCTATCAAGACTCATGGAAGTGGCATTTCAGTGTACATAGCCTAAGGCTCAGCAGTAAAAAAAGGTGAGTGGCAATTCAGTCTCAAACCATTCTGACAAAGCCATGCTGTTGACACTGGGTGCTGCAAGCACATCTCAGCTTTAGATTTGTTCAGTGTTGCTGTGAATTAAATGAAAAGGTTAGCACAAAAGGCTATGGCAAGGACCTATTACACATTTCGGTTGGGCCAAGACACGTGAGAAATGCTTGCTGGAGTTTATTTTCAAAAAATGAGCATTTATAAAGTTAACGAGTGGGGTCTTGGAGTAAAACATCATTTATTGCCCTCACAGGCCTGGAGAAATCTGCTGGAGGCAGACTGCATCCCCCAGCATCGGCCCATGGCTGACAGTCTCCAAGAACACGACACCAAAGAAATGATCTGTTGGTGGGAGCTGAGCAGCTTAAGGGCTGCTCCCAGCAGGAAAACACGTCCTGCCCCATGGACATCCCCGGGGCATGGTGGGGGTCCTGGAACAGAGCTTGCATGGGAGTGGAAAACCAACCCGAGAGACTGCTGAGTCCTCCCCAGCAGATACAGCACCACAGTTACACCCTGTGAAACTTGCTATCGTGAATTTCAGCTTCCAAACCCGTTCATTTAATTCGCACAGAATGGGAGGAATAGCTTCGTTTTGCTTGCTTCTGTGGCAAGCTGACATTCACCTTAAACTATCTGAACACAAGCAATCCATATTGAGGGTCTTTTATAACATTTTGATCATCTCTTTTAAACACAAGCACTCACCACGAGCCAGTTCCAGCTACACATGTATGTGCAATTGCCAGTCTGCTCTTTGCTAGTCAGTATTTTAAGGTCATCTACGGCATTAATCCTGCTTCATATTTTATTAAACTACCATTCCCTTCCACCAAAGATGTTATGTTGATCTCCTAAACCCCTCTGGCTCCAGCTGCAATTCTCTCCCACCATGGATTTAGTCTGTTGCTCATCATTAGAGCACCACTTGCTTTAATAAAAATAGGAATGAATTAGTCTTCAGTCAGCAATTGTACCAAAGGGCAAGGCAATGAATAGCTAAATAGACATATATACAGTATATAATCATTCATGTGACATGAATAGTGTGGACTACCTGCTTGAAATCTAAACTTTTAGTTGTTTCATCCAGTACCAACAGAGCAAGGCAGAGTAGTCAACAAATACGTTGTAAGACTGATTTCTACCACAGGCTTAATGCAGGCACTTCAAGAAAAAAACCACAATTCAACTTTCAGCAGCACAAGCAGTTGCATTCGACTTGTTTGGGCGCGGGTTTGAGCCGGTGCCCGGGGCAAGGGGCCCAGCAGAGCTTGGCAGCGCACACAGCACCGCCAGCAGCGCTTTGCAGCCGGGGACAAACCCCCCCCCCCCGGTGCCAGATGGGGCAGGATGGGCACAGGGCTGCTGCCCCAGCTGCCAGACACGTGGCCTGCCACCTCCAAGGCACCGCCTGGGACTCAGGAGCTGTAACTCTGCCTCGCGCCTCGCTGCTGGCTTTTATCGCCACTGCTGTCGCCATCAGAGCCGGCGCGCAGGACTGGAGGGGTCTGGCCCAGTTATGTCATTCTCATTCAACGTGAAGTTTCATTGGGAGACTCAGAAAGCAGAAGAAACCCTACTTTTCTATATAATCACCGAGATGAGTCAACAGCAACTCTCACCATGTACCTAGGGGTGTGCATCTTTATTCATTAGCTCTGTCTCCAGGGCCTGTCATGCTAAACTAGGAGTGATCATTTTGCCAATTAAGATTTTTTTGCTGTTGTACTGGGATTTTTACTGAGTCACACAGCACTGACATGAAAGCAGAGTGCCAGCCTAAACCCTGCATTGTGAATTCTGGTTAATTAAGATATAAGGTTGTTGCATCACGATCCCTAGCCAAGAGCCAAGCATGGAGCAGTAAACAATCCCCCCACTGGAAATGCTCAGGATCAGTGAGAAAAACAGCACAGCATCATCTAAAAACTCTGCACTGGACAGGGGACAGTGGCACTAATGAGCCTTTGAGAACAAGTGTGATTTCTGGGCAGACATGTCAGTTTGCTGCATTCCAAGGAATATTGTAACACTTAAATATCTGCCTTGAAAGAGCTCTGTAGAGACAGAGAAGGTGACATTTTTAAAAGTCCACCTAAATGACACAGACCTATCGTTGTGCAGCACCATCTTTAGATAACTGAAAAATCTGAACTTTAAAAAAATTGCTGTATAAAGACATATTTACATACATACTACACATTTTCTAGGAATGTTAATTAACTGCTGTGTTACTTTAGCAAGACAAAAGGAGAATATCTAAAATACAGGCTATAAACGCAGCCTTCCTTTCTTCTTCATTTCAGCTGCCATTTTATTTCCTGATCAGCCAGGTTTGTCAGATATTTTCTCTCTGTTCCACACCTTGCCCATACATTTATTTCATGCACAGATTTTCCTCTCTTGTGCTCAGTCAACAAGAATTAAACACATTTTATCAAAAATGGAAAAGATATAATCAAACACAAAGGAAGCCAACAAAATCCTCCTCTTAATCTCTCTTTGATTCTCAGCAATTTCATCTTTCAGAACTTTTGTTATTCATCCAGCAAACAGCACAACGTTCCTCATCTGCGTACATTTGTGAATCCACACATACATTTATGAAAATTAAAAGCAGCCCTACCATCAGAACTGAGTAGAAAAAATGTTTGAGAAGCTTACAGATTCTTTTGCAAATAATTGTGGTCTCTGAATGAAAGCTTCTTTTTCCACCCGTATCTAGGTGTTAGTGGTTTCCATGACAATTTTTTTGTCAGTTTTCCACTACCTTTAGTAGGTCTTTGAATTAAAGTTTATGTATATGATTATTCAAAGATCAGCTTTAGTATTTGATGAGCCCTAAAGCCTTCTTGACAGAGGCTGTTTAAGAGTTGATTTTGACAAAAATGCCACATGCCTTCAGACAAAAGAGAAAACCAAACCAACAACGACAACTTTTGCAAACATACATTTGTTATCTTGCAGCCTCAGGAGCCTGATCAGAACACATCATGCTATCACTCACACACAGCAAGGGGAAAAATACTTTGGACAAAATCTTCCAAGACAGAGAGACATCTCTGATGGCAACTTGAGCCACAGCAATCAAAATGAAAACTGCTGCAGTTTCTCTGGTTCGCAGTCAAAAGCCCATGGATACCTTGAGTCTCCTCTTGAGCTGCAAAATCCACTTTGATCCACCCAAGTTAAGAAAGGGTTGGCTCACAAAAGCCCCTCAGCTTTCAATTCAATGGAGAAAAAAATATATATATACTGAAAAGAGCTTCTGTACAGAATAATGGAGCATGCAACACAGGCAAAGAATTCTGCAACTTCACTCATTATATGACAAGCTTTTTTTTTTAAATTTTCTGCAGAAGGTAGTTGGAAGAAATTTGTTACCATGAGGTATCTTAAGCTTCCAAAGTTGAAGACTGAGAAAAGAATCCTGCCATGGCAGAAAAGGGGAGATATTCCAGGAGAAAAAGTGCAACCTAACCCCTGAAATTCTCAGGAGAGGCCAAACTTTTTCCTTATTCAGATGCACCTCTTATCCTGTCATTCTGCAGTGGGATATCCCAGAGATTTGAAGCATCTGAGGCTGGGGTTTGGGGGATAGGGTGGATTTAGGTTTTGGGGGATTTTTTTAATGTGGGTTTTTTGTGGAATTTTTTTTTTTTTTTGAAGTGGAACATTTGAAGTGATGTGCAATTCAGATTGGCTTGAATAAAAACATGACCCTGTAAAGCATTTAAAATTGGCAAGCAGGCTGGGGTGAGCATTCAGGCAGCACAGCTGGGTGCCTGAAAAGGGAGAATCCAATCAGCAGTGATTGCACACGGATAAATCCTGTGAAGATGTGGGGAGAAAAAAGGGTGCTGGCAATTTTCTGTCCTACTTAGAACAGGGAAATAAAAACCTTGTACTGACCTCAGGGGGAACAGTAACATTTAGAGATTCAAACTTGAAAGGGGAAAATATTTCCTCTTATGTTCTGTGCTAGACTCCTCTGAAGAAGCATTTGGACACATGAACTGGAGAAAGGAATGAAAGCGCATTTGGGAAAGCCTCAGATTGTGCCCAACTGTGCACATGGGTGACTATGCACACAGTTATGCACTGTCTCCTTCAGCCAAACCTCTTTTTGAAACTGAACATGAAGATCAAGCAAGACAAAGCCAGACTAAAGTGCAGAGTTTCAAGTTTTCTAAAACCCAAAATAACAGGAGTTTCAAGCACGAAATAACACCAAGTATTGCCATGGGACAATCCTGTCTGCTCGATGTGCGTTAGACACACAGTTTGAGGTACATAGACAAAGGGCTCTGATCACACAAGAGTGACAAGACAACAGCTCCTCCAGCCAGAACCATCCAAACAGGTCTGAGGGGCATTGAAAGTGTGTTTTAACATTATTCAGTCCTTTAACTCCTGTACACTGGAAAATAAACAGGAAGAGAGCGTTGTCCAACTAATCCAGTGCCTTAATGCATCAGAGCTATGTCACTTCTTAGGGTGAGTGGCAATTCAGTCTCAAACCATTCTGACAAAGCCATGCTGTTGACACTGGGTGCTGCAAGCACATCTCAGCACCACCTTATTAGTTTTGTTCAGCGTCATTGTGAATTAATTGAAAAGGTTAGTACTAGAGGCCATGGCAGAGGACCTATTACACATCTCAGCAGGACCTAGGCACATGAGAAATGCTTGCTGGAGTTGCACTTAGGCTGTTTCCAGGAAAATCCTTAAATTTGCGTGCCGGGATGCTGTTCAGTGCGTGCAGGAGTTTTCCCTTTAGTCCAAAAAAGAACAGAACTGTAGTAGCTCTGAGGATCCTTCCTGCTACCTTTGCCATGGATGGTTTTCCATCTTTATCAGATAGACCACCCATTATGTTCTGTTTCTTCTGTTGTCTCCATTATCCTTGTGTCCAAGCCAAGTTTCTTTTCAAATCCTCAGAACACCTCGGTGCTATTATTTACATTTGGGGGCCTAAGCAGACACAAGTAGCTCATATTTCCAGTGTCTAAGCAGTGAATCAGACCATTTGGCTTTGGAAGCCAGGGTCACTACCCTGCTAAGCAAAATTATCTCAACGAACTATCCCAGCATTACAAGGGGGAAGGAAATTGAACTGAACTCCCTCAACTATCATTTCTCCTCCTGAAAACACCCCGTTCTAATTGCAGATAACAGGCAGATGGTGATAGACTGCACTATTTGATGGTCTTCTCTCAGGTGAGTCTGTGCTCAGGTGAGCATTGCAATGAGGTTTTGTGGCTTTCTCTGGAAAAATTCACTGGAGAAATTCACTGTCCAGGCAAAACAGCAACAAAGGAAGACCCCCATCTTCTGCAGAGCTTCCTCTCAGAAAGATCCTGGTCATGAATATTTAAAAGAGTTTTGAAGCAAAGAAAAGGTCGCTATTACACATAATTGATTGCTGATTTTGGTATCTTTATACTGATTTTAAATGTCATGCGGTGATCTAGTGGTTGGTTATTGAGTTCCCCCCTGCATTGTACACAGGCATCAAAGGAATCCTGTTCATTTCTCTAACAGGACAAGGGATTTTTTGAAAGAGTCTGTTTCAGCTCATTATCCAAAAAGACGTATAAATGGTTTATAAATTATATATATTCTTTCATGTGTATGTATATATTATATTTTTAGAAGTTATATGTATCATATATTGCATTATGTGAGGTGCTCAACGGTGTCTTGATCTGGACAAGCAAATGGTTAAAGACAGAAGCAGTGGATGAGTCTGTAGTAGGAGACACTGCAATTTGCAAGAGTTTTTGGGATTCTACATATGCCCATGGTCTATGCCAACGAGTCATCTCTTAGCTTTTCTATTTATTCATACTGGCAAAACTATAAAACACTCCTCCCATAAGCATCTCTTCTTTTTATAAGATGACAAAAACAAGGTTAAAATAGAAAAGCATCAAGCCTTTCACATCCTCTCTCCTAAGAAACAAGAGACTGACTGCCCAGGGCAAGGAATCAGCTTCCAGCATCCCAAAACACCAGCGCTGCAGCACTGTTACAGGACAGAGAGCTCCAAAACTCTGAGCACATTATCTTCATACAGACAGCAAACCTGAACACAGAGGTGCAGCAGTGAACTCCCCTGGACAGTCGTAAACCAGAGCAAGAGATCACACTGCACCCCTTGGGAAGCAGTTTGCAGCTCCATCTGGGCAGGTCTTGAAGAACTCTGACAGAAAGAGGCAGAGAAGAAATGCAATACTGGAAAGGAAAATAATCTATCCAGTCACTACAACAATGCAGTCATAAAATGAAGGGAAATGTGTTGTATGATAACTCTTGAATTTATGCTCAATCATATTGTCCAAAGTTATTTTGCAAAGTTAATTTCTATGCCTGGGGGGGTTTTTTTGTTTGTTTGTTTGGGGTTTTTTTTGTTTTGTTTGGTTTTTTGTTGTTTGTTTGGTTTGGTTTTTTGTTTGTTTTTTGTTGTTGTTGTTTTTTGTGGGCCTTCAAAGCCCCACAAAATCTAAACCTAAAATACCATTAATTGCATTGGTTTTTGTTGGACTCTACAACACTCTCTCTCTAATGTGGGAAGCTGAACTTCCACATAACAGTGCAATTCCCAGCTGCTTCTGTCTTTCTAGCAGTCAGCCCAAATGAGGGTGTCCAACAGAGGTTATTCCAGCTTTATCCCAAGTGATTCTTCCCTTTTGTTTGGAAGATTTTATTACCAGCCCCTGGTGCAAAGCCACCTGCCTTAACTGAAGATCAGACACCCTTCACATCTATTTCAGTCAAAGCTTTTGCTCTGTGCTGTTTGCATTGTCCCTAAAACGCCCATTGCACTTTCCCTACCACCAGCACAACTTTCTCACTTTGGGTTACTGACGCCGCTTTGATGTTTGCGTTGAGTCTTTTCCACTGTTTCTCACCAGCTACAGCCAGAGCAGAGAGGACTTGGAGGGACAGCCCATAACCCCTCCTGCCTGACCAGTGTGGCAAGAGCCCTTTCCAGAGTATTTCTGTCATCTGGTTGAGCAAAGTTATGGAAAAGTTTTGTGCTACACTTTATCCATGGGGAGGAAAAAAAAAAGAGTTCTCCTTCTAGAAACTACCAGAGCACAAAAATGTGAGGCTGATGAAATTGCTTTCTTCCATTTCTTCACTAGCCAGCTTAGAAGAACAAACAGTCCCAGTTCCTCCAATGACAGCAAGGGCTGCCATGGGGTTTTCATATCACCATGGTAGTGAAATAAATGTCAGATATTTGAAAATCTCTGATGAAAAGAAGGCAGCGTTGGGTGAAATGTGAAGGCACAGGTTCTCATTTCAAACACGAATGGTGGGACATTGCCACATTGGATTTTACTACAAAAACAACTTCAATAGAATATTCCAAGAAGAATTTTTACTCTTGTGTGCAGCCAGAGGGGTAGTTCAGTCCCACATATACACAGAAATTATCTGGGGGAGAGGAGATGCTTAATCAAGAGCCAAAGAAGATAAATTCATCCCCAAAACATCTTTCAGCCCTGACACCTTGCCATGTGACCAGAGCTAAGCCACAACTTTAAACAGATTTTTATAAACCATTTTTCTCAAACAAAAGGTTTTAAGTTGGTCAGTTAAATATTTTCTGTTAAAAGACCTTTTCAACTGAAATTTAGGCTTTCTAATAAATGCTGGGGAGGAGGAGTAGAGAAAGAAGTGTAGACTTGCTACAGAAAAATACATATTGCTTCTCAAACTGGAAATCTCCTTTGATGACATGTTGTACTTCAGGAACAGTGAACTACAACATGTTGTTCACACTGTCTGGAATGGGCTCCTCAAAGAGATTATATCTAACTATGCAAAAATTTTGCAATTTTTATGAAACTTTTCCAGACAGACTGGGAACAGAAGAAAACTGATCTACAGCTTCCAACAGTTTCTTTCTGCAGTGTTTTCAAACCAAACTATTTAGTACATAGGCAAACCTGTTCAGTCTTTTCAGAAAAGACAATTTTTCACCTTATTTTCTGTAAAAGACAATGACTTTCTATTAAAGACAACAACAACACCACCAAAAAAACCCTCAAAATTATTTGCAGATTAGTTTGCCCCACAGATGCCCAGCTGAAATCCATGCACTACTGGAAGTAAAACTCATAAAGATTCTTAAAGGAAAGTCCTAAAGGGAGGAGTCTACCTCAGTCCCAGCTCAGCCTAAGTTAATAATGTGCTTTTAATTAATTTAATCATCCCTTTGCCTAAATTCAAGGGTCCAGGCTAATCATCTACACAAAGCTGCTTATCATGAACATTCATAAATTCAAGTATTTGGTGTTACGCAGCTGAGATCACTGAAGGGTAGGAAGCTACATACACCAAAAATGCAAAGTTTACAAGAGGATCTTTTGTTGTTTGGTGGGGGCAGGGCTATTTGTGATTTTTTTTTTAATAGCTCATCCACATATACTAAGCTACTGTGATATTTCAGAGGCAATATTTTCAACATTAGCTCACAAACTCCGCAGAGGTCCTTCAGGCTTTAAACTCATTTTATAATTTAATATATTAGAAATGTTTGCTCTCCACTTTTCGACAAAACCACTGCGTTGGAGAAATATGGACCAAACACCATCTTGTCCCAAAATATCAACTAAACCTGAATATTTAAGCATGCAAATCTTTCATCCATTAAAGACAACAAACTTTAAAATAAAAATAAATTCGGTTGTGGTACGTTAAACCTTTTTGTAGAACTGTGTTTCAAGCCCATCTAGAGAAAATATTTTCCCTACCTTGGCTTGCTTTGATTTCACAAGCCATATATTGAAGCATGCAACATTAACATATGGAAGGTCTCAGAACATATTACCACATATTCTAAATATAATCAGCCATTGTGTGTGATGTCATCTGAAACGAATTCAGGCCCCTCACAGCACACTGGCCGTGTGTGCCCAATCTGTCCCCTCTCCAAGGGCTCAGGGGTGCCTCAGTGTCACCTCCCGTGCCACCCCTCCTGCACAGGGCACGCGGCCCAGGTCCCCCACCGAGTGCCCTTCTCCACCCGTGTGTGCTGCCTGTGCTGCCCTGGGAATGAGAACAGTTCAGGTACAACATCACATCCATCAGAGGAACCCGCACCTCCTCCTGCTCTCAGCGGCACCTTTCTTCTCCTGCCCTTGTTACCCTTCCTGCCTGTAACACACAGCTCTGGCTTTTGGTATTATTTTAGATCAGAGGGTGGGTTCATTCGGGCCAGGATCCACAGACTGAATACTCGGCTTCATTCTGACCACAGGCACAGATTACCTCGAACAAAACCAGCTGGACGATTATGGCACCATTCTCAGTTATTTCCTTTGCTACCAGTCCTGCTGGTATTAATAGCAGTCGGTGAGTACTCGACACTTTTAAAAAACAATTGTCCTTTATTAAGTAAATAAATATGGAGTGAGGAACTTATCTTTGGAGACTCATTTTTTTTGTAAACCTTGGCCTTACTCTGGCTGCTTTTGTTTTTCAAGCTAAATGAATTACATGTATTATCCCACTGTTAATATCTACACCACTGAATGCCAGCATCAACAGATTCCATTGACAAGCTGTGTTTGGGTTTCCCCCCGCCCTCCATCAAATATGCCAGTGCTTTAAAAATGTCCTCAAGTAATTGGAATTACTCATTCAAAATAAAATTGCTATAAACTTCCCTCCATGTCCCAGATAATTAGTTCTGGGCCTCTCGTCCATTATGCCTTTGGGCATTTTCTGCAGATGCCACCTAAAATTCCAGAAAATGTGCTTTTCAGTGAAGAATCACAGCAAATAGTCATGCCAGGAGCAGTAACAAGCTTGCTGACAGCTTCACAACTCCCCTTCATTCAAAGCAGTCCCATTTTTTTCAGCTGAGTTTTTTTTCTCTGAATACATTCCTCTTCCCACAAATAAAGGCTTTGGAGAACACAGCCTTGATAAACAAAACTCAAAGCCCCTTTAACAACACGTGGAAGAAACGTTACCCCATCCCTAAAGCTTTTCCCTCCCATTCTCAGAAATGTTATGCTGCTATAAATGAGCAGTAGCTTTGTTACTGCACCTTTTTTTCAATTTCCTACCTCTTCCCATTGCAGCAGGCAGCAATAAATGGAACACAGGAGCAGCTTTTTGCTTCTTATGCATGGAAGGATATTAAGTTTTAAAAACTTTTTGGCTCAACCAGATAAGGCTGAGCATGATTTAAAATAAACTCAATGTTACCCAGTCCAAGGTAACCCTCTTGTGGTAGTGGCTATAGGAGCTACATCATTTTATGACATCACAGCAATCACTGAAAATAACCTGTAGCAATAACTAACTTCTGTGATGTTGCATTCTGACGGTTTAAAAAACAAAAACAAAACCAATCACGTTTAAAAACCAAAAACAATCACATATTTTCTATCATATATAAGGTATCAGCTGCTTAGAGATGCCAGCAAAGGTTAGGGCTCCATCCAGTTAGGCACCATACAGACACCACAACGCAGGTTTTATCCCACCCAGGTTACACTCTGATGTTACATAAGAGAAAGTTTTTGAGAAAGAACACACGACTGTGATTTTGCAGGCAAAAAAAAGAGGTGATGTATGGGATCAGCAGTTACGATCAGCAGCTTTAAATCCAGATGAATAGGCACAATTATCTGTGTCTGGACATTAATACAAAACTTTGGAAAATCCACCACCCTATATTCACCTAAAAATGAATCTAGGTGCCACTGAAATAAATTCAGTTACTTTCTCAGTGTACAAGATTTGTCTGGGGTTGACAGAGGGATGCTGGCAACATTTTTGCACTTGTGACATAAGCACAAAGTCCCTGCTCCCTACAGGGAGTTTATTCAGGTTTTTTTGTGCTCAGACAAAGGCTCTTTAGCCTTTTACTAATAGCTCTTAAAACTCCTTTGTTCTGCTGTTCACAACTTCTATTCAGCATGAGTCCATGGAAAATACATTGATTTAGAATCTGAAATGTTGGCAGGAAACAAATGTATATTTTATTGCTCTAACCCATTCTAGACTACATTGGAAGCAACCTAATCTACCTTTCACCTGCAAATCCTAACCTGGAGACTCCCACAGTAGCCAAGAATGGATAAAAGAGGTCCTCTAACAAGACTGGTTTTGTTAAGACAGTGACTTGTCATCATGAAGAGCTTGTTAATCCCCAGGAACAGACTTGTCGATAGAAAATGTGAAAAACTCCTCTACTGGTCTGTGTGGGGATCATACGTCTCCTACAACAGACCAAATGAAAAAAATCCCTCCAACCTCCAGAAAAAAAAAAAAAAAACAAAAAACCAGCCCATGCACACTCATGTGAGTTTAAAAAGCCAAATTTCAGACAAGTCTGAACAGGAAAAAAAAAATCCAACCAAAAAACCAAACAAAGAACCCTTGAAATAGAAATGCAGATCAGGCAGAAGATACCACTCTAGGCTTCTGCTTTTGCCTTGTCTTTGAAGACATAGGGAATCCTTTACTATTAAGAAATTTTACTGAGTCTAAACATTGCCAATCTCTAAAACAATTGAAGTAATAAAAAAAATAGGTGAAGAAGCACAGGACGAAAATTAGGCCACTCTAAAAAGACTATCCAGATCAGTTACCTCTAGTAAATAATTTTTTATGTTATGGGAAGCCATAATGGAGAGCTAGCAGAGTGTTCTCATGGAATGCTGTCAAAGCTATTCTACTAATAATGTTTATGACGTGCAATTAGTCGTGAAGTCAAGGAGACACACAATATATAGTCCCAAACCACAACACACTGTCTGGAACAAAATGTCAGATGGAGAGATTGGTAAGATTCAGGACTGGCTTGAAAGACTCATCTTGGCAGCCCTGAATACAACTGGCAAGAGGGAAACACAGAAGGAAGGCCACTATTGTTCTAGTTTATTGAACTTTTTGCACTGATGCCTGAAACGTCTCAGAAGAGGTTTACAAGAATAGCAAGAGGAAAGGAAAAAGGCCCAGTTTATTGCAGCTGAAGGATTTTTCCATAAAAGGCAGAAAGAGGTATAAGAGAATGGGATGGTGTTGCCACCAAAGACATGAAAAGGAGTGGCAAACTTTTGAGCCAAAGCGGCAAAAAATGAAGGCAGGACCTGAGGAGTAGTTGTTTAAACTTGATATTAAGTTTGGAAGGAAGTCCTGCAGCTTGTCGAGGGACATGGAGCTTGGCACAGCCAAACTGGGAAGCATTTCCACAGTTCCTGAGCCCACGAAAGGCTTCTGAACAACTCTGTAACAGAACTCCCCTGCCTCAGCTTACCCTGCAGCTGTCCAGGCACACAGTGCTCACTAGAAATCTTGGCAGAGTCCTTTTTTTGGGAGCCACAGAAGGGAACTGAAAATAGACTCAGAAATTCTTCTTCTTTTTTTTCCCTTTTTTTTTTCTTTTCTCCTTTTTTCTCATAATATTTGTTATTTTGGATTCAGGTTCAGTGAGAAGAGCAACAAACAGAAATCAAGTTTCAAGGAAACAGCCTGAAATGGGGAGAAAACACAACACAGCTTCCAAAGAAACTATATCAACAACCTTTCCGTTTCGTATATTTGGATGAATTTCACTGAGAGCTGGAGCAGAAAGGCATTCTTCAAAAGCCTTAACGCAATTCTCTCCAAATTTGGTCAAAAAGGTTCTTTAATTGAATCACATTCAAAGGGAAAAAAAGGAAATAGAAAAAAAAAAAAACAAAAAAACCAAAAACAAACAAACAAAAAAAAAAACAACCCAGGAAGTCAATTACCACCACCACAGATTTCAAAGTCAGCTACCTAGGCTGAATTTAGATTTTCATTTTGCAGCACAGTGGTATTTACACCATCAAAGCCAGAATCAACAGTGGTTGTTGTTGGTTGCTCTTCCTCCTCTTCCTCCCCCCCCTACAAACGGGGGCTGGTCAAGGCTACACTGGTCAAAGTCTGCAGTACAGAGAGTGAATCAGTCTGGGAATCAATTCTCCAAAGGGAAAAGGAAGGGATGAGGGGCACTGGAGGAAGCAGAGCTGCCATTTCAAGATAAACCCAAGAAGGGAAGGCTGCGGTGCAGCCAGAGCTGCGGGATGCTGCTGCTGCTGCTGCAAGCAGTGGCTGTGCAAAGAGCTCCATCTCCAGAGCCACGGGCAACGCTCATGTCCAGCAGCGAGGGCAGGCCAGGGAAGGTCGTGCTTCTCCCAAGGGCCAGCAAAAATCCACGGCACACATCCAAGGCAGCTCAGCACAGCAGGATGCTGTCACCACGGGATGAGGATTCAGAGTACAGCTATGCTGCCTTATCTAGCAAGTCTCCTGTCTGGCTGACAGAGCTGCCCTTCAGGGTCTCCAAAGACGCAAGTCCCAGGCCTCTTTGATTTGCAGAACTGTAAATGCTTGCTCTAATCTCAGCTTGTTTGAAAAATAAGCATACTTCTATCCCCAGTCTATCCTCTGTCTTTCAAAATAATCTTGACAACACGTACTGCCTGATACAGTTGAAAGTGTCATAAATGTTTTTTTACAATCGAGTTATTTTCACAGTCAGGACAAACAACTTCTCAGAGCTGACCTCAGAGTTCTCTCCCAGGTTTTTTAAAGGATCTCTGCTCATTTCAGCTGTGAAGAATAGCTCTGCCCTGGCTGCCAGGGCCAACAGCAATTGCTCACAGCTGTAACAACTCCAGTGTGCAAGCAGTGTGAAAGCAAACCACTAATTCCAGGCCAGGGCTGTGGACTGAAAGCAGGGCATAGAGGGAACCTTGCAGGAGACTCGTTCCTCTGAAGAAAGCACTAATAACTTCACTAGGCCCAGCAGGAGCCAAAGCAAAGAAAGCACAGATCACAACTCCTGCTGCTGCTGCTTCTTGCCCTGTCTCCAAACCATGGGCAAATCCCTCACATTCTGCAGACAGCAGCACTCCTGGCTGGAGCATTCCCAAGGAGTCTGCATGGTCAGCTCTGCTGGAACTCAAACAACTTCTGTTTAAAATTGTGGATGCCGGTCGAATGAAAAGTCATCTCTAAAACAAAATCTCTTCTATCTCTTCAGCCTGGCTGCTAATCAGCATTCAAGCACTGCCATTGCTGCTTCTCAGAGCCCCAGTCCTTCACGGGCAGGACTGCCATGGGAAGAAATGAGTAACAGGATTATTTCTAAGGCTGACAATGAAAATAATATCAAAGGCCCTAATGAACTCTAGAGTAAAGCACATGCAGAGGAGCTCATAAAGAGAATGATTGGATGCCCAGCAAGCGCTTCAATTTTCCACTTTCCATAGTTGAGCTTTAAAAATTGACCTGGCTCCAGACTATATGGATCTACCAAAATTCAGGTAGTTTCTTGAATTAATCAGAACATTAGCTACTGTTGCCTCCTCCTTGTTTCTGGATGTTAATGCCATCTAGATTAGCAGATTTATGTGCAAAGCAGGTGAATTTTTTAAAGAGCAAACCCACCTTGCTCTTACAGGGGTGTATCATATGGAGCAGCCCTGACTTTCAGCACCAGCACGCACACTGAGGGAACAGGTAGTGTGAAAAGGCACAAGTTATGATAACAGTGAAAAAACCACCTCAGGCTGGTGTTTCTCTACAAGATGGGCAGTATATTTTCTTCCATGACATCTTACAGCTATTGTAGTTATCAGATTCTGCCAGAAAATTATTTTACTAGCCCATCAACCCCCTTCCATTTACCTCTGAACATTAGGAGAGCAAAAACAATCCTCTGAATCAACCAGCACACCCACATCCCACCAACACAGAGGCCTCAGCTCTCGTCCTTCAAGTAGCAAATCATTTGTTCCATAACCCAAACTCCACTCTTGCATTGCTTACAATAAATCAGTTTTAATATTTACCTATTTGACCACTGGGATTACATTATCCCTACGTGCTCTTATCTACAGTGACAGTCTGCCAGAGCTCTTTTTGTCTGCAGCTGCTATTCTTATTTTATTTGCAATATGGGAGAACTGAAGAGCTGCTGTAATAGGTTCACAATATGCCAGGCCCAGAAAAGAACAATAAAACCAGCCTCTGTCCTAAAGAATTCCCAGGTCAAAGTAGTTAGCCCAATCCTTTCTTTGGGTTTAATTTTTGCCACTGATGAAGCCCATTTATTTTATCCTTTTCAGATACTCAAATTTTTGTGTCTTCCACTATGGTTTTCTTTTCCTCTAGAAATGTACCTTTTGTGAAATGACCACACAAAGGCCCTGTGTCTCCTTTCTTTGAAAGTCCCAGAAATATATAAACTTAAAGTCTCTAAATCATTTGGCTGGATGGGATGAGACAGGAACTCTCCTTAGCTCGGTAACTGGCAACACCAAAGAAAGCATGTTCTTCATGAAGGATGGACCCTTAATCTCATCTCTTTTAAATCCATTAATGGTTTCAATATCTTCCCAGATGTTATCATTACTTTTGCATTGGTCAGAGAATACCAATCATGATTGTATTTGCACTCTTGCATGGTGCTCTCAAGAAGGAATGAGAAAAGTGGAGATGGAGTTTTTCCCAGGAGATGTAGGGGTGGGACAAGGGGGAATAGTTTTAAACTGAGAGAGAGTAGGTTTACATTCGATATGAGGAAGAAACTCTTCCCTGTGAGGGTGGTGAGGCCCTGGCACAGGCTGCCCAGAGAAGCTGTGGCTGCCCCATCCCTGGAAGTGTCCAAGGCCAGGTTGGATGGGGCTCTGAGCAACCTGGGATAGTGGAAAATGTCCCTGCCCAAGGCAGGGGGATGGAACTGAATGATCTTCAAGGTCCTTTTCAACCCAAACCATTCTGTGATTCTATGATTCATTCTATAATTCTGTGAACTTCTGGAACAGTACAGAACTCTTATTAGACCTTCAGTCCAGCAACAATTAATTTGCTTTAAAATGAGAGCCAAGAGACCACGTACAAGATTTTGTCATTGTTCTGAGGGACATTATTTGGTAAGGTATGTGAAGCCACCAATTAGTTTGTAATTACCAGCAGAGCAAAACAGCAGAACTATCTGTCTCATAATAGAGAAATTCCAGCCTTACTTTCTTAGGATTCTCAGAATTCAATATGTACCACAATTATGATGTACAAAAGAACAGGAAGCTGTCTCCCACACAGCACATGGGGTCACACCTCTGCTATTTCAAGTGGTTCAGTTCCAGGGAATCCTCAAAGATCCTCGATGACTCAGTCTTTAAGAGCGTCTGAGAAATTCCTACCAATTAAAAGAAACATGCATAGGTACTGAGATATCTTGGGGCAGAATGCAGAAGGGACCCTGGGTGTCTTCTCCGTTCTTGTTTATTAGTTCATTGCGTTATTATGCTATTATCCACCTGCATGACTAATTAATCCCTGAGGAAGGAAGAAGAAAACTCCACAGACCAGCCAAGGGTTCAGGTTTTTAAGAGACTCTTATGTGTGAGCAAGCCCTCCAAGTGGCTCCGAGATCCTGAGTTAGAAGGCTGATGAGTTTTCCCTCTCGAGCACTGAGTCACTGAAGAAGGTGAACTGATGGGACTGGAACAGCAAAGCAGACACTTCACATCTTTCAGGTACAAAAACCAGAACAAGGATGAAATGTACAGAACGTGACTGGCGTCATCACCTGAAATTTGCAAGCGCCAGCGGCGTAAAACCCTGGCAATCACCGACGTGACTGCAGTCCCTTGGCTTCTTTGAAAGCAGCTGGGATGAAAGGCAAACCTCTGCACTTTAAAAGAGCCTCCATCAAAGGTCCAAACACAGGTGATGACAAACTCCCTCCTGTGAAGAGGATCTTAAAAAGGAACCAGAGAAAGAGAGAGAAAAAACAGCCAAAGGGCTTGCAGCACTAAGCTGCGCAGATTTATCTGACCTTTATAAAAGCAAGGATCAATAGGTCTGGCAGAACTTGACGAAAATGAAGGTGAAATCTTCCTCAGATCTCAAGAAAAGCAGGATGGAAAAATAGTGCAAAATTATCCCAGTGTTGTCAGCAAACCCACTACCTGTGGGAAGCCTCAGCCAAAGCACAGGGTGCCTTTTGTGGTTCTGCCACGTTAAATCTGTGAGTCTTAGTGGCTGGTGATGTGTTTAGCATCACACTGAAATATGCTCCTTGTCACGAGTCTTCTGTTGTTTTGGTTTGGTTTTCTGAGGAATCCTGACACGAGAGCCCTGCAGAACTTGCCTGAGAGCGTGTTGTGATGTAGAAAAAGCATCACACACACCACTGATAAAGACAACCTCAGACAGATGTCCTCAATTGTTACATTGATCACTCAGAGGATTTCCAAACGCTAAAATCAGGATGGCATCCATGAAAAGTCATTGCATATGCTGGAGTGCCAGCTACGTTTAGTGTAACCTAGAGACAAATGAGGCAGGGAGATGACTTGATTGGAGCTGTAGGGAGTTCAGCAGTCTTTCAGGAGTGACACAGGTAGATTTTCTAATGAAAACATTATCACCTAATCCACCTCTAAGACTTCTAAAAACGCAGGACAAACACCTTCATACCAAATGCCTCAAGGATGCCCTTTCCCCACAGAGTGCATTAAGGGTGGATCTACTTGATTCCCTGAAGCACTGCAGTCAGGCACAGGAACAAAAAAACACGTTAAAAAAAGGTTTTGCAGGAGCTTGATGTCTTCTGTCTGCTTTTCTTGGACATGGCCAAGGTCTATACAGGTGTATGCCAGATGGGCATGGTTACACTGCTCGTGTTGACAAGCACAATATTTCCAAGAGTTTTCTTGTTTTTCTTGGACAACCTTCTAGAGAATGCCTAAGATTTCTGCCATGTACTTCATTAAATTCTGGGAAATTTTAAACTTCCCTGTAGAAGCCAGGAGAAGATGAGGATATTGCAGCTGGGTCTGGATGTTGTTCTGCTGGAGTTTGAGGTTTTTCTCCATTCTGTCAGATAGCTGGAGTTGGAGAAACAGAGTTGTGTGAGAAGATTTAATGCCCCCTTTGAAAGTGAAGAGTTGTTCTTTGGAGGCAGCGGGCAGAGCTGGCTTTGAGGGCTAACAGGGAGCAGGGTAGCTGAGGGGTGGGAGGAGATGGCAGCTCAGCTAGGACCAGAAACATGAGAAACTGCGTGAGGGGATACACAGCAAGTGGGACAAGCCCCTGTGCAGTTCTTGCTGCAACCTCTGGGCTCTCTTCTGGAAGTCAGGCTGCAGGGAGAGAAGATCCTGGCAAAAGGAAAGCCAAAAGGTGCATCCACAAGCAGGAGAGGGACAATTCTTTTTGTGATGTGTTGGGACCACCACCCTGAGGTCAATTCTCCACAGTTCAAAAGCCCTTTTGTCCCAATTCTGCAGTGCCTTGCCGGTTTATTCCAGGCATCTCCAGACACATGAATGTAGTGCAAGGTATTAAATTCAACATCCCCTCTCCTTCTTGGTCTAGGTTTGGTACCAGATTGCAGGAGTAACCTCCAGTCCAACTTTCACAGCAAAAATAGATGTAGAGGCAAACAATCTGAACAAAACCTAAAACTCCAGAGCCCTGCACCAGCATTAAGATTAATTTGCTATAGAGGAAGACACCACAGGAAGGAAGGTACCATATGTGCTGTCTTGGTCATCAACACAGGCAAGGCAGGCAAGAGCTTATTCCTTGCAGCAGGAATTGAGCCTGTTCTTGCAACGACCCTTCTGCCTCTTCCCACACCTGGCAGAAGCCACCCGTGTCTATAATACACAATTTTTCATTTTTCAAACTGGCGTTGTCACAGATGGAAGAGGAGCATCCTGTGCTTATCACTCAGATAAAGAGAACTGAGGCCTCACTGGCAGAAGTGAGGCTCCTTAACTAGCAAACTGAAGAAGTTCTCTTCAGAACCCACCGAATTTTCCAGCAAAATGTCATCCTTGTCTCTCAGCAGGGCACTGAGAATGTTCACAGATGAGCAGCATTTTTCTGTACATGAAACAGGTGGTTTATTTAAACCAGAGAAAAAGTTTCTACTTACATATTTCATGTTCAGTTCCCAGGATATCAGAGATGGATGGAATAGAACTTAGTTCTCATTGAGGCCTTGTATCTGTATTTTAAAAGACATACCAAGAATATCTTTAAATGTAGATAACTATGTGTTTGCCAGCTTTAAAATTCAGTGTATTAGATATTACTATTCTTAAAGAAGTATTCACCAAGTTTGTCCATATTGAGCCTTTCTTCTCTCTGTCCCAGAGAGTATTTCTTCCACCCTCTGATTAGTGCCTCTGGATGGATTCTATGTTCATTGGTCTCTTTTGCATAATTTGGCAATTACTCAATTACTTAAGACTTTAAAAGTAGACACTCTTTCTCAACAGTTTTCCAACCTCTTCTCTTAAACATTTCTTCCAATCTGAGGGGCTGTTGACACTTGCTGGATCCCTGCATTTCTTAGAAATCTATTGTAGCAATTTGCAGTTTTTAGATCTCCTTCTGCACTTCTAAAAGGCCTACAACTTTCAAATAATACATTTATTAAAATGGAATACTGACGACTCAGTTATTCACTTTAAACTGCAGATTTCCCAAAAACAAACCTTAAGCTGCCAAATCCAGCCCTGCCTTAGCCAGCCTCTGACGTTTTCACGAGGATATGACCGCCAAGACGTGTAAATTGAGTCCTTTTATTCTGTCTTTGTCTTCTAGAGTTCAGATTCTGATTTCTCATTAAATTTATTTGTAGGGCTCTCCTCTGGAAAGAAAAAAAAAGAGAAAAAAAAAAAAGAGATGACCAACTCCCTCTTTTTTAAGATGGTTCCCTTGTGTTTACTTGTTCCTGAATGAACTGTCACATCAAAGATATTCATAAACTACATGCAATTATCCCAGTATCTCCTTACCAAAGCACGTAATGACTCAGTGTATATATGTGAGTTTCCTCATCATGAAGTCATTAACAGTGCTATTTACTGGATGTGGGAGAATGCATTTAAGCTGGATGCTGACATCCACAATGGATCAATTGTTGAAGTAGATAATTAAGACTAGCATCAGACCTTTGTGCTGTTTTTCTTGGCACATCACACTGCACCACGTTCCTCAGCGCATTGGGGTATGGCTGAGTGTATGACTGGCTCTCCTCTCCCTTCTGTTTGATGGCTGCTTTGATGCCTGTGCAGGGATTGTTACACAAGAGATTTATGTGATTTATGCTCTTCCAGGCTGAAACTTGGGTTGATTCTTCTTTGGAAGGTTGTGCAACATCACACGAGTATTTGCCATATTTCACTTTGGTCCGAAGGTGGTAACATCTGTTTGACCACAGACTCCTCCTGGTCCCTGGCTTCTCTTAAATCAGAGATTTCATCACACACTTTGTCTTCAGATGCTTCTGTCCTTTATGGTTACCTGGTCTTCAGCTACAGCTTTCGGCTCTGTTTCTCTTGTGCTGTTGGACTCTTACCTCTTCCTTTGTCAGCGTCCTGGAGAAACAACACACAGGCAGCACCACCTGAAAGCTTTGCTTCCCACTGCTTGACATTCCTTCCTCTGCATCCAAACCTTTCCCTGCCCACCCTTGGTGCACATTCCAACTCTCACAACCTCCACAGAGGGGATTTTTCCAGAGGTATGACAGAAATATCACCGTCTCCAGCAGCAGTTTCACCTTCAGAGCTGGTTTGTTCCTGCCCTTCCTCCCAGCTCATCCTCCACGCTGTGTTGTTGTAACAGCACAACCCACCAGAGACCCAGGCAGGGACTTTGCCCCGCAGCAGCAGCTTGTAGGAACAGCTCAGAGGGAGTTTGACAATTCTGCTTTTATGCCCTCAGGCAGGGCAGACACCTACAAGGCTGAGACAAGTCACACGAGGCACCCAAACTCCAAGTTATCTCCTTGGCATACACCTACCTCAAAGAAAACTCAGATGCTGCCATTCCTTTTGTAGCTTCTACCTCCTCTCCAAGGGGAGAGCAATTTTTCCCCCCCTCTCTTCTCTTTAAGATCCATGCTCCATCAAGGGTTCTCCCGTCTGTTAAGAAAAGAGATTTTTCTAATACTACTTTTATTGAAGTTGTCCGGGTAAAATTACCCAGACTCCCATAAGTCATTTGGAAAGCTAAAGAGTGTACTGATAAAATATATATGTTGAACTTGAATATTGCCTACCTGTAAGACTTTAAGATATCTGCAAATAATGTGCTTGCATTGCTTTATTATCCAAATAAGCAATCAATCATTTTATCCTTACAGCATATTAACCTTATCCCTTGTAAGTCTCATGAAAAATTAACACATCTGGTATTTTCCTTGTTATCTTAGACAGAATACCTGAACTTCCCAAGATTTTGCATCTTCAATTAGCTTGTACAATATTCAGCCATGACTTAGTGCCTTCCCCAAAAGCTCTTTAAAAAAGCATCCAACACTTCCAGAGCACAGAAGTGACATGGAAAGCTAAGCCCTGTTTTCAGAAATGTCTGGAACACTCAGAGGCTGCTGGAAGACAGCAGTTCTTATTCACCTAAATAGCTTAGGCACATTTGCAATGCTCCTGTGCTCAATACCTCATGCCAGACAAGAGTTTTATCTGTGTCAAATTGTAATTGCCCATTGCTATATGAATGTCATTGTAATTATAACACTCACTCTGCATTTTAACCTCCACAGTGAATTGAGAGACACTGTTTCTGCTGAAAACTGATTGTGGTTTGACAATATCTGTCGATTCTGATGCCCTGCTTGTGCATTTCACGTGCTTGGAAGAAAGACAACCAGATGAGAATCACTCAAGCCAACGTTTATGTCTCCTTCACAGGGTCTACAAGCAATTAAAGTCCTGCTGTTGATTTGAATAACTTTCTGCTGAGAAATTGGGTAAGGCTGGGTCAGGGAGTGGCAGGACAATGGCAGAGGTGAGACAAAGCTTATTTTCAAGAAATGACTGCTTTTGAGAGCACCAGCCCAGACCACCAGCAGAGCCCACGTGGCAAGGACAGCTGCCAGCCTGAATCAAGCCTGGGGCACGAGGTCAGGCAGGGGCAGAGCATTCAGGTCCATTTCTTATTTTCCTCAGGGCTGTTGGGATCTCTAAAGCTTTCCAGCCAAAAAATTCATTTTGCCAATCCTACTGTCTTGCTCTCCAGCCCCATCATTCCTAAGGATTTTTCTGGACAACTCCCATAGTCAAGGTACTTTTCTGTGCTGAAATGATAGGAAGGGCAGCACACTTACTCCAGAACTTGTCGTTTTCCACACTCTGGAGTCCACAGTCCAAGAAAAGGACCAGATATAGGGTCAGCACCCAGGAGTCCTTCTGCCAGTGAAGCACATTGTGGGGGAAGAGAAGAGCAGAGGGAAGCATTGCACAGGTTCATCTTCAGCAGGTTCATACGGTGCCCAAAGAGGTTCTGCAAACAGGGCCTGGTTAAAACCGTTCCCAAGGTCCACCTAAGAGAGACCAGGATTCCTCTTTGTTCTTATGTGGCCCAGGAGACAAAGCCTGTGATTTATCAAAGCCAGAGCTTATTTGGGTCTTTGTGACTTGGCCTGGCCTGTCAAGTTTGACACACATTCTGTTCCTCAATTCTATTTTTCTTTGATCTTGGCCTGCCTGGAATTTTCTTTATATTTCCTTTTTTTTTTTTTTTTCCTCTTCCTTTTTACATGACCATTCTAGTATCGAGCTCACTGGTGAGTGAGGTTTTTCCAGGCACTACAGCACAGGGGTGTAAATTCTCAGTGCCCTTGTCATCCCTATGGCTGGTACAGCCCAACACCAGAGAGCCAAGTGGCATCAGGTCCCTCAAAGCCATTCTGCTTCTCACCTCTTTATGTAGACACCTGACAGTTTTGCATTATTGCTGCTCCTGCCTCACACTTGGATTCAGAACCTTAGGGTGAATATTTACACTCACTCAGAAAAAGCAGAAGTACGTATTTATTTTTTTTTTAATTTTTTTTAACCCAGGAGTGCACAGCCTCATCTCTCACTGAGACACTCACTGCCTTCTATTACTTGTTCTGCATTCCCATTTCACCATCTGCCCACTGCTAACCTATGTCTAATCTGTGCATTATCACCACTATCTCAGCTGAAAAATATAAAAGATTTGCTTGAATTCATTTAATTAGGAGCTACACCATTCAGGGAGCTGTACCAAAAATAACTTGATTTATGAGCTGGCAGTTTAAGTGGCCCCTTAGCAGTGCTTTAACAGCTGCTGCTGATGCAAGATGTCTCTATTGATTCAGGGCCATCCAGGTTTGAAGAGAGTCAGGTAGCTCCATTTCACACGCATCACAATTGCAGCTCACGTTTGAGGAATAAATCTGAAACACAGTTATATGGGAAAATCCAGT
This sequence comes from Picathartes gymnocephalus, assembly GCA_013390045.1. Taxonomy (NCBI): domain Eukaryota; kingdom Metazoa; phylum Chordata; class Aves; order Passeriformes; family Picathartidae; genus Picathartes; species Picathartes gymnocephalus. The sequence continues at coordinate 93,189 of WEKY01059097.1, forward strand.
TAAGAGATACAGCAAAAATTTACTGTCAAAACTCTGTCTGGAAAAAAAACCCACTCCACATCCACAGTTCTATTACCTTTTTTTGCATTAAATGCCAAGCAAGTGTAGGAGAGTAAACATCTTCACTCTGTACACTTTGTACTTACCTTCCCCTGTTGATATACTGAATTATGGGAGAGATGGAATATATTGCCTCTACTTCACTGTTTTAAACACAACTTGGTGAACTGGTAGCTGTTTCCAGGACGGTCCCTGCAGTGTGCTTTAAGATGCAAGAGAGTCAGGAACGACTTTTGCTCCTCATTTTCAGGTGTTGCTTACTCCACATGATCCTCCTTCCATGAAGAAAAACCAAAGGGACCCCTGGAAGTTGCCAGGTGATGACACAACGAGCACAGGAGGAAATTCCACCTTCACTCTGGTGATTCCTTGACCATTAAGTCAGTCAGGGTTACACTTAATAAAATACACCAGGAAAAGTCAAGCACTGTAATGCCATGTTCCCACACCTTTTTCCGTCTGCACACCTCCCCAGGGCACACCGCTGTATTCCAAGGGCAGGAGCAGGGTCCCTGGAGAAGCGGGGTTACTACGATGGGGAAGGAAGGGGCAGCTATGGAAAGACTTATTTTCATACCTGCAGAGGCTCAGGGCTGGGACAGAAACCTTTCGCTGCGCTCTGCTGCCCGGGGTGCCGAGGCTGTGGCGGTGGAAGGCGATCTCTCCGGGGACCTTCTCTGATCCCCAGAGCCCTCTCGCAGCCACAGCGAGCAGAGCTGAGAGCAGCGTGGAGAGCGGGTGAGCACCGCGAGGAGAAGCCAAGCGGGGAGGACTCAGCAGCTCTGCATCCCAACTGAGATTTATTCAGCTGATGGGCAGAGACTGAGTCAGGCCACCGGGAGTTTCACATGGAAGGACCGAGCCTCCTGTGCCCTGCTCCGAGTGACCCCAAACACAGGTGACAGGGGGTTTCATACCCCCAGGGTCCCAGGGGTGGGGGCACAAACATGAGCAATTGGGAGAGCCCCAGGGTGTGGTGCAGGGGTGAGGGACAGGTCACACAGCAATGGGAGAACAGGGGAGGGGGTTACACCTGTGAGGGCCAATGCATAGAGAAATGACAGAGACCTTTCCAGAACTTGGGGCAGGGGTGAGAGGAGAATGGCAGGGGAGAGAGAGGGATCCTCTCGCTCGACCAGGGGAGGGGACAGATAATTGACAGGGAGAGCATACAGGGTCCAAACAGGGGTACATGGAACAAACCAAAATACAATGAACCAATAAAAACCACTACATCAGAAACCTTCTGCCACTGCCATCCACCTAAGCAGGGGAGGGAAGAATCCAGCAATAGAAAGCACATTGTAACAGTTCACTCAGGAGTAAGATGAGATTCCAAAAGCTCCAGCACTACCCTGGAGGGCCACAAGCCACTCTAAATGAATCAAATAATTTTGAAAGGTCTAAATAAAAAAAAAAAAAAAACAAACCCCAAACTGTAAAGACACGTTTATAGGCAAGATATATCCTACACTATCTGAAAGCAGAACGACATATCAATTTTGGGATGGGGATTATTACCCTTGTAAAAGTGGATATACTAGCACCCCTATGCCCAATGGGCAATAAAGCACATTATGGAGCAAGGCACCAGGAGGCTACAGTGACTTGGTTGATCAGGGAATGAAAGAGATGAATGAAAAGGCCACTAGGTATGAAAAGAAACATTTGAGCACTCTGAGGGTTTTATAATTTGTTAACCAAACAGAGATGCTGGAAGAATGGATACTGGAGAAAACAGGGGCAGAGAAACAGAGAGCAGTAGGAGAAAGAAAAGAGAGTGATTGAATAATTCTCCTTACACATAAAAGCCTGGAGGCAGGGGAAGGGGCTGCTGTATAGCTTCAAACTCACATGAAAATAAGCATCAGTGCTGCGCCTCTTGCAGCTGGGCCAGCAGCAAACACATCTGAGGGAGCCAAGCCCGCGTGACTGGGCCAGGCACGTGTGCTGTGCTCAGGGAGATGTCATGTAGGGCACAGAAAATTCATCTGATCTGGCATTTGCTCGGGTAGCCATGCAATTCTCTGTGAACAGCTAACTAGGGGACCGTGCAAAATCCATAGTTCATTGCTCTCTTCTTCCCTGAGGTGGAATCAACTTCTGCTTTTTTTTTTTTTAATGCCGTATTTAGCTCTTTGATCCATTCATATTTCTCCCTCTCTTTTTTTTTCAGCTGGTCTCCCATTTATGAATTTGTACCCTATATGAATGGTTGCTGCAATTCATTCATACATTCTGCATTCATGGGATACAGAAGAGACAGGCACATTTATGGAGAGCACAGATCCAACAGCGTGACAGACAAAGATGGCCTTGAGTCTCTTAAGGAATGCAGAAGCAGCCTTTCAGAAAAGCTTCCTGCTGGGGTCTGCCATCCTCTAATTCATCAAGGAAAGCATTACAGGCAGAATCCACGGTTCCAGTCTAATCAGCTGTGCAGAGTCAGGCCCTGCTTTTGGGCAGGAAGCTGATGCTCCCTGAGTGGTACCTGGTGTCTCACGTGCTGGCCGTGCTGCCCTGCCCGTGCTCTCTGCACCTCTCACTGCGGGCTTCTCTGTGCTGGACACAGCTTTCCAGCTCTCCTTCCAGGACTGGATGGGTTAGAGAGTTATGGTGGCCTGTGCTGGTTTTTTTTCCCCTACGAACATTCTGTAATTCAATGAGTTTAAGACTGAAATTAAGACTAAAAGAACATCTTCATTGTTGGCTGGACAAATTTAAGATTTTATAACAGCGTGGTGCTACTTCTCAATTGCTTTTCACATCACAGCATACTCTTGCTCATGGTTTTAAGTGCATAGTCACAAAATACAGAGAGTGGCAGATTAATACCACACCTGGATTTATGAAGTTTTCCTGACCTGACTGTCAATTTGTTTCTTATTTAAATATATACATACAGAGGCCTCTGGAGCTTTTAAAGGATATTATCTATGACCACACACATACAGAGATGTTTGAATTGAATGTTTTTAAATGTTTGCTTACCAGGTGGTCTTATTTTCTCTCTCTCAAGAAACAAGGCACATGTACATACAAAACTGTCTCACATAATTTATAGTGAAGCTGGTTGTCTTGCTTGGTTTTTTTATGTAAGGAATTAGCTCACATGCTCACTCCTTATGCAAAAAAAGGTGTGCACATGTCAGAGATTTCCAAGATGAGTATCCTATAGGAAAACATTGCATCTGGGAAGCAGCAGGAAACAGAACAGAACAGACATCCGTTTCATTTGCTCTTTTTTTTTTTTTTCTCCAATGCAGCTACATTTGGCTACATTACCTTGACTCTCAAAACAAGAGCTCTGCACCTCTACAGTAATTTACTCAATTCTAACTTTTTATCAGGGAAGGGCTGAATGGAATGGTATTCGTAAAAACAGCGACCCACTGTTGGATGGGGCTCGGAGAAACATGGTCTGGAGGAAGGTGTCCCTGCCCTTGACAGGGGGCTGGAACTGGATCATCTTTAAGGTCCCTTCCCACCCAGACTGCTCTGTGATTCCACGATTCTAAGTCCTGCACATGGAACATGACACTGCAGGGCTACAGGACGTTCCAACAGGATGTCTCTGGGCACTTTCCCCCAGAGATAAGTTAGTGAGAAAGCACCGATCAGGAGCATTACTGTGCAGCAGTTAAAGACCGTGGCGAGCAGTTCCGAGCAAAGCTGTGCATAAAACCTCCCACAAAAGGTACACAACCACACAGTCTGAACGCTGGCAGACTGGGGAGTGTTTCACACACACCAAAACGTGCTGGAATTCCACCTGCACAGAAGTAACTCCACAAACTTCTACTCTTTTAGACGCTGTATGACCCAAGTACATTTGGGAGTGTTGCCTTGTGCTGCAGCAATTCCAAGCCCTGGTGGGGATTACACCAGGGTACACATTCTGTGAAACCCCAACTGAAATCAAGTGGATCAGAGCTAGGCAAAGTCAGATCTCTCTGTTCTCATCTGCAAGGGCGCAGCCAGCACTTACAGAGAGCAGATGAAATTTAGTTTGAAAACACAAATAATTGGTGTACCACTAGGACTTCAGAATTTTGCAGCAACACTGGCGAAACAAAAAGCAATTTGGCTTTGCACAGGACAGATCCTCAAGCATAGAGAGGCCTCTGCAGTAACAAAAACTTCCTGTCTCTAGAACTCGATTTTGTTTGCTCTCTTTCCTAGCTACTGACTGGATGCCTTGGCAACACAACCAAACTTTATTTTGTTTTGAAGGTTTAGCATGTCACATATAACAACAACCAGATCACTCCCCCCAATACACAGAACACCAAAATTGCTTCGAAGAAAAAAATCCGTATCTGTTTTTTGGCACCAATTATTCACCATGTGAATTACTCTGGAAAGCCTTAAAGCTCAAAACCCAGAATATTCATCAGTATCTATGAAATTATTCCACAGGTACCAATTAGTTGCCTTGAGATACAAGTTGAACTAGTGGTTTCCTCCCCCAGAGAAGCCCAGAAATTTTTGTCCTGACATTCATGAAACATAACCTACACTTAAAATGGAATGAAAGACAGGAAAAAAAGGCAGACAACATGAAACTAGGGCATTGAGACCAGTGGGGATGGAAGAGGAAGAACCTCAGAATTAACTTGGATTGAAAACCCCAAGATTCTCTTTAGGTGGGGAGTAACATCTACTACAACTCTTGTAAACGTGGAACCCAGCAGAAAGATACAGGTACACATAGTCAAATAAGCAGAAGGTTATGTATTAACCACGCTACGGCTCTAAGAAAACAAAACAAAACAAAATAACCACCTCCTTTCTGGAATCTTTAAAAGAAAATTTAAAAAAAACCCCAACACCTAAGGCTCCACTTCAAAAGATTTTTGCCAGCAGATCCTAGATTCTGCGGGGAATTCTCTAGAAGAAACTGAGATATAGAGAAATGCATGAAAGCTCCATCTGGGCAAAGTTTATTAAAGGAGTGGGATCCTAAGTTGCCCACACATTATTGCTGTACCCATTAATATTCTGTTTGCAACGTGTAGTATCAAATGATTCACAGATGTTTTAATAATTGGCTTCCAAGCCTATATAACAAACCCTGTTTCTATAGAGTTGCAGGATATGCTAGATAACCACTTTTAACTGTTTTATAAATGAAATCTTAACGGCAGCTCTGATCTTTAATTTTTACATTCTAATCATAAAACTACTGAAACTATGATAGTTTTAGAAACCATGATTCCAAATAAAATCCGAGACTGAATTCCAGGGTTTGGGTTTCTATTTCCCAAATGCTAAGAGCGATTTTTCTCCCCATGTTGTCTGAAACAAGCAGATTTTTCGTGCCTTCAAACAAGGCAGTCTGAGGGCTCAGAGGGGAAGAGATGGATTAAATGTTGACTGAAACACTTAAAGGCCTTCAGGAAGAAACACAAATGCCAGGTGCTGACTTAGGGTTCCAAAAACCTGTAACCAGCATACAATAAAATTGAAATATTTCAAAGTCTCCTACCCTCTGACAGATGTTGCAATCATGTTGTTTCATTTTTCTGTTTTCAACGCTCACATACTTGTCCTTTGGACATTCCTCATATTAAGCTCATGCTTCTATCTGTTGTTTGCAGCAAGTCTCTAAGGCAACCACGGGGTTGGGCAAATAGTTTCACTTTGTGCAAGATAATAGGTAATTCAAAACATCTATTTTTTCAAAGCAAACTGAAGTCATCTACACATCAAACACTGCAGCTGATTAAGAGTCCAAGAAAAACCAATCAATGTGCCCAGTTAGACAATAACAACTCAATCCCAAAGTGCTGTAGCTCCCATTAACTTCCAGGGTCAGGGCTGAAATTCAGGGGCGTGTAAAGCACAGCCTGCTGCCAGACATCCACCCACTGCAACCACAGGGTGAGGAAAAGACTGATTAACTGGGGGATTTATTGCCAGAGAATGCACAGATCACCTGGCTTCACCCACGGTGAAAATTCCCTTCAGTCCAAAGGCTCCCTCTGGCACCTGCAAACACAGCAGGTGCTTCTCCCCCAGACTCAGCAGGGTCTGAGCCAGGGGAGAGACCACTCACATAAAGCACATCACAAGGAACAGCTATCATCCCCACGGGTCTAAAGTGAGGCGCTGCTTTCCCCTCAGTACAAGTCAGAAAGCAAGGGCTTTATCCTGCTAAGACAGGGCCACCTGTCCAGTTCCCACAAGACACAGACAAGAGAAACATCAAGCCCTGAGCTTGGCGCAATGAGGGTAATTCCCCAACATGCCAAGGGGATCTGTCTGCTGTCCTTATGGATGCAGGGAAACAGAGGAAATTCCACTGATCAAACTCAACTTATTTGCCATGAGAAGAGCAGCTCTACTCCAAAATTTCCAGTTGTTCTACAGTTGCTGAAAGATCAGAAAGCAGAATTAGACTGGGGGTCTCAGGACCTTAACAAACGAACCCTTCAAGGGCTTACGTACTTGGGGCCTTGCAGAGAGACCAGAAACAAGCACCACAGAGCTGGGCCAAGCTCAGAAGGCTGAAAGCAGTGTTATAAATAAACCCTGTAAATTCGTGCTAAAATATGAATAAAAATAAAGTTATAAAGATTAAAGGATGCAGCCCCCCTCCTAAAACCAGAAGTTTCAAAAAACCCCTAAAACCAGTTTGACCAGGGAGGGGTTTTCACAACACCAGAGCAGCCAGAGAATCAATAGGTGGGAATTCCATCCCAGGTGGAGTCAGATTTGTATCACAGGAACATTCACACCACGACCGGACAATGATTGCCTGATCACCATCTACACCCCGGCCATCAAGGAATTATGTTTCTGGGAATCCTATTGTGATGACAAAGGAGCCAGCTGCACCAGGAGATGGACAATTCATCGCAGGATGGACCACACATCACACCCAGAAACCTCTTTTTGTCCAGCCCTGTAACCTATTCAGGGCTGAGAAGAATGGACTAGATGTTGTCATCCCACCCAGAACTGTATAAAATCACCCTGGCTGAGACAGTCGGGGTGAACCAGGGGAGATCTGATGCGACAGAGGTCAGATCTGTGAGCGTTCACCCAGTACCGACCCCGGGCTCGGTGCTGCTCCTCAATATCATGGCTTATTGTGACCGATCTTTTGGCTGTATAATAAATTTCATTTCTTTATAAATTTGATTGGCAAATTTATTTATCACAGCAGGAATGTGCTGCCAGGGCTGTGGCCAGCACCCATCTCCTCCTGCAGCACCTTGAGGCCTGCAAAGGGTGCTGATGGCACCACCCAGCCCAGAGCATCTACCAGAGATTCCAGGGCTGGAACCCACCCACGGGGATAGGTTTATAGTCCTAACAAAGCTTTCTGCTTACCACCTCCGTTGCTGCCCAAACTCCACTGAAGACTCTGCTTTATGCTATGGCTTGTCCACTGTGCAGCCACAATGTCCCCAGCCAGTATTGCTGCCCTGGGCTCCTCCGCACAAGGTTATGTGAAGAAAAGGGATAGTTTATTAAAAAAAAAAAAAAAAAAAAAAAAAAAAAAGTTCAAATTGACGTGTCGGAGACACAGAAAAATGCAAAGGCTTAGCTTTGAGTTATTAGCAAGTGGGAAATCCCTTAAAGTGCCTTAAAACATGTAGTAGCTGTGTTAGTGAATGACCAAATGTCCTTTTCTCACGTTCAATGTTTAATGATAGAGTTATCCATAACCTGGACTACCCCTTAGACAAAACATAGACACAGCATAGTGCAGTTAGATAGAAGGATGGAACACGATGATCAGAAGGATGGAATATGATAAGTACATGCGTAAGTTTTATGTAAGAAATAAGCATATTCATTTTAAGCAGGGACAGGTGCAAAAATTATCACTGCAGAACCATGTTTGTAGCTGACTGGGTTATTAGAGAATATAATCCTGTTAGAATGCTTAGAGAAATTTAGGATGCAGCGAACAACACCAAGGGATGCTCAAAAGAATGAAGAACGCTTACGAAGAATGCTGCCTTTAGATGCTTAGATTGCTGCTCGTGCTGCTTCTGCCTTATGCTTTTGAGGACTGTTATTTTTCACCCTTGTGAGGCTGACTGCGCTTCCTGCAATAAACACCTTTTTGCAACAATTAAGGACTCTCTCACCTTTCTCTCAAACCAAGCAGCCAGGAAGCAGGGGAAACCCCACCACATTGATGGGCGTGTTTTACCTGGACAAAGGCGGTGTTTGCTCTGCCTCACGCCCTGTAGGCCCAGGTACCCAGCCACAGTTCAGCTTTTCCCCCATCATGCACACTCACAGCGGTGCCTGGAGTACAACCACACAACACGTTGCTACTCTGGGACAGAGCAGCCCAAAGCAGTGCCCCTTCAAAGCCTTGCACGTGCTCTTGGACAGCCCAGGACTAGATCCTGCAAGCAGCTCACCCGCCAGACAAGACCCCCACTGGAATTGCCTTACTTCCCAGATTCAGAAGGATCATTTCCCCTGACATTTCCTTCCATTTCGGCATTTCCCTGCCTTCTGTGTACTCAGGTGTTACCAATTTCTAACTCAGCTGGTGACCACGCTTAAAGCTAAGACGGTGATCCCAGAAATACCTGAGAAATAGGACAACAGCAGCTTTGCGAGCCAGTTGCAACAATGCAAGTAAATCCTGTGGACCCCAGAAAAGATACTATTGTCTCTGAACTCCAGTAGTCTGAAATCAAAATACACGATGCCCCAGGTGTTTGCAGAGTAAAGAAAGGTCACTTAGCTTACCAGCAATAACAGTGAGGGACCAGCCAGCAGAGATCTCACCGCTGATGTTTGTCCCTCTCACAGGGGAGGCCCAGAATCTGCTGGAAATCTGTGGTGAACACACGTCCTGCTCTGTCTCCTCCTGTCACGAAAGAGGCACCAACCTGACTCTTCTTTTATTGAACTTCGCAGTGCTTGGAAGTCCAAGAGCATAGGCAGGTTCAGGGTTTTGGCAGAAACTTCTCAAACCATCACCATTTACTGCAAGGTAACGTGTTCCTCCTTCCGTGGAACAGAAGGGACACAGACCCCCCAGGTCCCTCAGAGCCAGGGGAACCTTGCACAGTTAAATGCAGGTGGGAGGTGCAATAACCTGGAGGGATTATCTGATGCAGCAGCACAGATGGCTTAACCCCACAGAGGTGCTCAACGTGTCGTTCTGCACATCTGATATCAGCCCTTCACAGAAGCACGCCAAGAACGCCACCCAAGTCTGATGGAGGCAGTTTCACAAGCCACCAAGAACACTAAGTTCCCAAAATATTTGGACAGAATGCAGTGAGAGTAGACGTGGTTACAGAGGCTGCACACCAGAACTTGCTGAGGAGCTGTACTGCAGCTGTGTTACACAAAAGACCACAGAAGCACTTGAGAACTTCAACAGTGCCCGAGATTTGCAGTTGGTGACCCATAATGTTGTAGAAGACATTATGGTCACAAAAGCCAACTTCATTTTGGACATCAGCAGCAGTGCGGAGGTGTCACATTCAGTGTCACAATTTAGTGCCACAAGAACCACCAGGCTGTGCTTATATCATGGTATTAAGGAGAGTTTGGAAGAGAATAACCAGACCAACTCCAAGCTCTACTACTATTTACAAATCCTGAAGTCTGAAAAGCAGATGGATTAGTAAAAAAAAGACCAGATTGTTACAGTCACAGCTGATAGCACTGCTTTAGGTAATGGTTGTAGTGGGAACAAACCATTGTTAGCTGATTTTCTTTCGGTTCAATTGTGCAATTCCCTCACACCACAGAACAAACATTAGCTTATTGCAGATTGCTGAGGACATTTCTAAACCATGGGCTCAGCAGGGTGGCTCCTTTTGCTCAGGTCTGGACAGATTCTGACCGACTCTTGGAAAGCCAAGGTCCGAGTGTGCATTATTTCCTCCCCACAGACTGGTTTTCTTCCAGGAAGATATCTGGTGAATGAACAGAGAAGGAGCTGTAACAGGTGAGAGAATTGTCTTCTCAATTTACACAGCACCTGAGACAAAAGCAGGTGAGAACACAAACTCATCTTATGTAGTTCCACACTGCAATGTGCTGCTGACCACCCACTCTGCAGATGCAGATAGACACGTCTTAAAATAATTGTGCTCTCTGGTAACTCTTAGCTGTGTCGTTGTGAAACACATGCATTTCCTGCAAGCTCAGAGTTAAAAAACAGCCCCGAGGGTATGTGACATGAAATCATCCCTTTACCTGTGTCTTCAGTCAGATATATACATGTATAAATTTAAATATATGTGTGCATGTGTGTATATAATCTCCTCCTGCAGAATCTCCATCTGAAATGAAGCAAAACCAGTTTTGAGGACACCAGTGTGAAAAAGCAGAGAGAAAGGAACCAGACTCTCCCAGATCATGGAAAAAAAGGGTAGTCGGGTACAAATACTACATCTTCTTCCCACGTGAAGGAGAACAGGTCACGTTTCCAAATCAGGTTCTGGGCTTCTCATACATCCCACACTGAACACACTCCCTTTGGAAAGGGACAGTACACTGGGAGCAGGGAGAAGAGAAAGAAAGGATGAGCAGCCACTCCTCTGTTGGGAAGTGAGAGGTAAAACACTTTAATACACATCCTCCTGGGGGCCAACACCTGACAGCACAGGGGCAACGCCGTGAGCACTGCCCTCGAGGTATTCAACCAGGGAAGCGTCTCATCCATCACACAAGTAAGGTCTCTGTTCCTAGAAGAGTGTTCCTCCATCTTCAACTGTCTTTCTTCCTTTGCAACCCTCCCCCTATAGCCCTAGATGTTATCAGGGGACTGTTTTAGGAGACAAAACTCAGGTGTCATGAAATTCTAGACACTGCAGCGTGACCCACGTGGGTTCCAGCCATTGCCACATGAGGAGCAAAGTCTCTCACAGGATCTGCACCACCTTTATGCAAATACCCTGCAGCTTAGAAAATGGCAATATTTAGGTAGGTGGTGCTCCCCAGATGACTGCTGTAGCCACAGTTGGAGTCATTATTCATTGTAGATTTTTTACAAATATTTACCTTTTCTCTAGACACCGTAGCAGCATGAACAGGAACACGGGACCCTGTCCTTGGAGCAGAGAATGAATGTACAAACTTCTCACTGCCCTGGGAGGTGGTGCACAATGAATGCAGTGGTTTGGTTGTTATCTCACTCTCTGTACCCCTGTTTCCCTGGAGTACTTGAAATTTAAAAAACAACGACAACAACAACAAAAAAACAAAAACAAAAAACCAAAACCAACCAACAAACAAAAAACCCACAAACAAACAAAAAAACCCCAAAACGAACCAAAAAAAATTCATAAGAAGTCTGAGGATGAAACGAAGAGCAGCACAGGAGAGACCCTCCAGCTTGTTGTCAAGAGTGCTGGGGTCAAAAATAAAGGTCACAAATCCTGAACAGAAGCACAGGGAGACAAATGCACTCCAGAGGAGGTCAGTACTCAGAAGACCACAATACAACACTACTGCAGTTGGGGCTTCTGCACACCTACACTAATTTCTACTTGAATAACTGTTTTCGTGAAAAGCCTCTTTTGTGCATCTGAAGAATGGAATTATTGGCACGTCCTGTTAGAATGAAACAGAGGTACCATTGTCATGGAGCTGCTTTAAAAAAATTCCTGGACTGAAAGAAAAACAACTGGTACCACAGTTGGATCAAGAGCAACCAAAGCTCTTGGGCTTGCATCCACTATAGCTGGAGGTGAATTGAAATAAACTTCCCATTCCACGGAGCTCTGGCAATCTCCTGGGAACTATGCTCACCTCCAAAGCTATAAATAAACAAATAAAAGCAGCAAGGCCAGACCTCCCACACCATCTTATTTGACATAATAGTCCACACTTGGGTGGCCCAATTTGTAAACCAGCCTTATTTTTATGACAGTAGAAAACACTAAATCATGCTCATGAAAACTGGATATAGTTCCCAAAAAGACAGGAAAAAGAAACAGAACATAAGCAAGAGTGATAGCAAGTGAAGTACTCAAGGAGGAAGGGGCTGAATGAAAGAAGACATTTACATTTAAATTTGCTTTGGGCAGATGGGGAATACTCTACTGCATTTTGATTCTTTTTGGCACATTCCCCTTCTATTTTTTGAAACATCCAAACCTATCATAATATTGGCCAGGACATTCTCCTGCTCCCCACTAGAGAATCTCAATTACTCCAGATTAGCAAGTGTCAAACACCTGGCATACCCTGGGAAAGAAAGACATTTCCTGCTGATACACACGTTCCAGAGACAGGGCTGTTGCTGCGGGGAGGTGCCAAGGGCTGCAGGGATCCCACTCCTCAGGCTCACGCTCAGGCTGCAGGCACAGCTCCCATATGTCATTATCACCATTGTTTGAACAAGGGCTCGTGGTTCTCCCTGGAATAACCCACACCTGCCGCAGCACAGCACAAAATCACAGCGTCCCCGAGACAAGCAAGAACAAACATTCACACCTGGAGAACTTTGCCTGTGGTTCCATCCAATTCCTTTTGGAAGCTGTAGCACACTCTTGACAAAGCCCGGAACACAGGCAGAGTGCTAAGCACTCAGTTCTCTGCTGATGTCTCATGTATAACTGGTGATACATTTAAAAATTAATAAATCATACACTGCTTCAGGATCGAAATTGGTAACAGCCTTCTTTTAAGCCCGCTTACAAAGCTCACTGGAGCACACTTATCACTGCAGGGCTAGAGGCTCACCTCCCACTCCCACAGCTGAACACTGTAACTTCACAGAACAAAACCTCACCTCAGAGCATTGCAGAAGATGGATTAAGTTACTCAGAGAAAACAGGAACAACAGATTCAATGTTCAGACCTTGACTTGCAAATTAAGCTGGATTTATAAGAGCAGCCCTTGGGGTTACATAGAGCTTCTCTCTCACATTAACTCATGTGAGACTAAATGCCACGAGCCTGCCAATTACATCTTTTCTGCCGTATCCCTGGTCTGGAATAAACGTTGTCTACTTGTCATTATAATTGCTTTCAGCTGCTTAAACTTATCATCTACCAGAGAGAGAATTCTGGGGGATCTCACTTCCACCTCCTCTTCCACAGGTGCACTTCCCTGCCTTGCACATCCACACAATCCCGTGAAGATCCTGCTGTTCCACAGGTGCTGGCCCATCCAAAGGCCTCATTTCAGATTAATTTCAGGTGCCTATGAAAAAAAAGCCTCTCCTCCACACAAATTCCAATAAAAACCACCTGGTTACAATCATATCTGCTGCAATTAATAAAATTACATCATTCAAAAGCTTACATAAAACATCACTAATGAAGCTGCACAGCAAAAAACAAAAATCATAAAAATCAAACCTCTGGTTTGATAAGCACTTTCTATCCAAGACAGCGCATCATGCCATCTCCTTAGTTTAAAAGCATTAATCTTGCTCCTTGTTACAGAACAATGGCTTCACACTTTGGAAAACAGAGAAATCAGGGAAAACATGGACTCCAACCAGCAAGGATTATGCCTAGGACGGCGTTGAGCAATCTGGCACACAACTGCAGCTTGTGCCTCTCTGAAAGCAACTCAGCAGACAGATGGAGAAAGGAAAACTTCAGTAAATGAGGTTTTTCATGGCAAGAGGCTTCACAACAAATTAGGCAGCTGTGGACTACCAATCCTGGAAATGCCATGTTACACTGTTACTTTAATTTGATCGTATTTAGGAACAGATCTGTTCCAACAGCACCCAGTAGTACATAAGATGTCTATACTAAACTACATTTTTTTTCAAATGTAAAAAAAAAAAACAAAAAAAACCAAAAA
>WEKY01059097.1:107104-120529 GCA_013390045.1 Picathartes gymnocephalus
ACAACCCAAAAAAAAACCCCAAAAATAACCACAAAACCCCAAACCAAAACCTAAAACATAAAGTTAAAAAAAAAAAATCCCAAACAAACCCACAGCCCCTTAATCCATAAGAATTATGAGAAGTCAAACATACAAGATTTGGTTTTCCTTTGTAGCACAGCTGACTCTCCTGCAGTGTGAAGTTTTCAACTGCATTTTTTTTTTAATTTCTCCTTGATTTTCTCCATTTGTCCTTATTAAGACATACATAGGATGCTGCTATCAACCAAAATGCTGAAAAGACACTGATAATCACAGCACACACGTTCTGTATAGATAATGGATATATGCTTAGTATTATACGTAAATAAATACAGAATATACAGAATATCCTGAGCCCTTTTCTATCCTATATTCTATTAGACAGTGAAGCCTAAGAAACCCATACCCACGTTTATTTGTTAGCAGTTTTATGGATTTATGGCTGTTTTGGAAATCCCAGTAATACACAGCACATATGATATTCAATTAAATAACATATAATGTCACTTCACTGGGGGGATGATGAAACCCATCTACCTGAAAACACTCCTCAGTTCAGCTCTTGACTTCAAAGGTGTTGATGTGACATCTAACTACATCCAGTCTCATACTGTGTCCCTTCCTGCTACCGTTCTGCACTAGCTCCTCATATTCTGTCTGCAGCAAAAGGAGCAGTCAGAGCTTGATGCTTGCCATGGGTGAGGTGCACCAAATTCCAGTGGGCTGTATGAATTCTCCGCAGCAGGATTAGTGTGCCTGCATCTTCCAAACACACCTACCCTGTGCCTCCTTCTAAGAACCCAGACACAAAGAAAAGCTCTGTGTTGTGCTTTCAGTGCAATCAATAAGGCAGGGATCACTCGGAGGGAGGGAGGCACGGACATTTCTCACAGAGCAGCATGCTGAAGTGCAGCTTCTCTTTTGCAGCCTGGTTTCAAACCTTCCTTGACCTCGTGGTTTGTTGTTACACTACAGGCAGATGCAATTTCCAGTGCCTCATATTTTATTGCTGAGTTACAACCAGGAGCAGCCTGCTGGTCATTACTACATGTACTCTTACTCATGCATGAGCGCCTGCTGTCTCTCATTTACACACACACACTCCAGGCTAAGCCTAGTTAATCTATCACTATCTCAGGGCTGGAAAACAAAGCCTGAGCTGAAAAAAAAAAACTTACAAAACTTTTCCTTTCACGTAATCATCTCAAAGGCAGCTGCCTGATAAAAGAGCCTTAGCACAGGGAATACTTTGTTAATTTAGAAATACTAGTACAGCTAACTCAAGCATCAGCCCTAGACGTGCTGTACTCTCTGCTGCTAAAACAGGACTGACTGATAACTTGTGTTTACTGAAGGACTTGCTTAATGCATCAGCCCCTGGATTTCTCATGGAACCTCGCTAACAATAGTGAACAGGTCCAGAAGACTGGAGTCATTTGGGGTCATTTATCTAACAGTATTAAACAGATCAGGAATGCAGCAAAACTAGCAATCATGCCAGAACCCAGGAGTTCATGCAGAGGTAACTACGAGTCCCCTGACTAGCAGGACAAACGAGAGGCAGAACAAGGCACTAACAGCAGGACAAGTTGACTTTTTAAGGTGGTTTGTGGGCACATTTCCCCCTCAGTGATGGTGAGGGGGAATTTCTTAAGTGATGAAGAAATCAAAGAGATTTCTTTAGGTTCTAGACCTTAACTGTTTCCTCCTTTAACTCTAAAAGTGTTCTTTCCTTTTTAAAAAAATCTACACATCCAAACAAGACATCCAATATGGTATGGTGTAATACATTAGAACTATAAAGCTGACTATATACTGAGAAGTCCAGAGCTTGTTCTGCATAACAAGCACAAAGGGATCTTCATCTTTATCCCAGCCACTTTCCAGTCTGGTGTCATGTCCTTTCTCAGACACACCCAGCTGAAGAAAAGCTCTGGTACCACTGCAGAAAATCGATTACATGGAATTCACATCTTGCATCAGTGTAAGACCTCAGGAAAATTCTTTCAGACCCAGATACACTGACAAAAAAGGTCCATTTTCAGAGAGCACTTTTCCAACAAATTCACCACAGAACACTCAGATGATTACACATTAATTCTCTTAGGTAGGATTAGGTTAACCTGAATAGTTAAGATAATTGGTCTGGTACACAGCAGATACAGTTTATACCTCTGTCTTGGAAAAAGACCTAAGTTTCTCTAGTCACTTCTTGATAAAACTTGTTTGAACAGTAAACAAAAAGTACCCTTTCCTTTTTGGAAGATGTAAGATAAGATGGACTTTCTTTCCTCAATACATTTTAGAAAATTGAGGGGGAAAAGCTGTGTATGCTAATCAATTGTAATAAAAATTATCAGATGTGGACCACTGGAACAATATTAAAGTGTTGGGTCTCTATTTTTTCTATGGATTTCTGAAGTCAATTGTGTGTCAAGTCAAACAAATCCCCACATCACACTTCTGTGGCATTTCAACACCTGTTAAGTGTGTGTGACTACTTTTTTGGAACAATTTTTAAAAGCAGCAGGGAGCCTTTCTGGTTGTTATAGTGTAACACTTGTGCTGGTATGGAACAGAAGCTTGAAAACACATTTTTGTATTCAGTGTTAATCAGCAGAATTAAAGTTTCAAGCAGTTATGGATATGAAGAAGGTTGTAAGAAGCATATTCCTTCACTCCTCTTTTCTCCCTGTTCTTTGTGATGTTGATCTCGGGACCAAATTCCATGAACTTTGGCAAACGTGTGGTGCTTAGGTGAGGTGTCCCTGTGATTGCCAATACCAGGAAGAGGTAAAAGCCCCCTGCCAGTAAGTTTATGAAACCATGCAGTAACAGAACACAGGTCTTGTGCCTCCAAACCCCTTGTGGTCACTGGTGTCCTGGGCAGTTACAGCACAGCTGGCCCCAAGAGAAGGGGAGGTGGAGGAAACACAAAGGCCTGCAGATGCAGGGCAAAAATGGAAAAATTTGGAGTAGATGCTGGATCATGACAACCCATGAAGAAGAGATTGCTGGACACCAACAGAGGGTGCAGACGAAATGTTTTTTCTATTCTACCACCTCCCCAGATTTGTCCTGAAAAGCCTCCAGATAGGGATGATGTTTAAGCACTGGAAATCTAACGAAGGTCAGAATAGAAGTAAGCTGGCAATGTCAGGGCACCTTTCATGCTTTTTCCCTGTGAACCATTTGTTCCTTTCCTGCCCCTTTTCTGTTAAAAAACCCCAAACAAACCAATAAAAAAGCCCCAAACCAAAAGCAAATCAGCGCAGCTTCTTTTGTGGCATGACCACAAAAAAGCCCCCAAACCGGAGCCAACTGATCTTCAAAGCAGGAAAGAGGAAGAAAGTGCACACAAGAACAGAAGGATATGTTGACTTTTGGATTTATACTTTTAAAATATACAATCACTCAAAACACACATCATCTGTCCCACTGACAGCTAAAACTTTGTCCCTTGTTATAAAAGAAACTGATGAAGTGCAGATGGCAGCTTGTGTATTGAGTTGGCTGCTTCATAAACTGTAATTATGGTGGATATGAAATGGATCACCTCATCCATCTGGAATAAAAATGGGATTATCACTTGGCAATTTTTTTCTTTATAGGACTGCAAAATATCTTGCCTGTCGCTACTCTTTGGCATGGCTGGAGTTTAACAATGAAATATAAAAGAATGCAGAGTTCAGATTATCTTTTATTTACAGAAGTGATTAATTAACCACTGGAAAGATAAAACCTGCCGAAGAAATCATTTCTCCTCACTGACCTCATGTTTAGGCACTGCTTGGAATGAAATCAGCTTTGGAAAAAGTTATCCATAATTGAAAACAAATGGTGACCATGCACAAAAAAGATACACCACTTGTAATTTCAAGAGTTTCCTAAGCTCCATGAAAGCCTGAACCTTTCCTAAGTATGCAGCCAGGATCTAGTGACATACTCGCCAGCACTTGCCAGATTTCTGTCATGTGTACAGCACACATCAACCAGTGGATTTGTTTGTTAAAATAAAAAAGTAATAGGAAAAACGTACTCCTTTTGGCTATACAAACCACAAAACAACAGACCTCACTATAAAGTCAACTACATCCTGTGAAACACACGGAGGACCATGGAATCCACATATTGTGACTCAAATCACCCCTTACGTGAGCTGACCTTTGGCTTTGTGGTACACATGCAGTCTGTGACTTTGTTACTCCACAGCTGTGTACTCATATTCAGGAGGCACTTCAGGGATAGCTACCCAAGTTATAGAAATCAAAACCTAAAGATTATTTGGTGATGCCACTGCTGTTGGGAGCAGGGAGGAAATCCACATGGAGAGTAAATGTACCTTCCACTTAGACAAAGATGCTGATTAGAAAGCTTGTAGATAAAGAAAACAAAAAAAATCCCAAAAAACAACAACAAAAAACCCCACCACCAACAAAAAAACCCCAAAAAACAACAAACCAAAAAACCTAAACAAACAAACTTGCACTGTAAATTACAAATGAGACAATTTGATCTCTTCTGCAACGTCTCATGAACACCTTGCTAATACCAAAAACCTCTCAAACCCATATGGATCATTTGAAAACAACTTATTTTGCACAAATGTGGGGGAAAAAAAAAAATTGTATCACCGCAAAAAATCGCCCAGAACATCTCAGTCCAGTTTTTAACTGTGACTCATTTACCCCTATCCCACTATTATTTCTAGTTTCATAATCAGCCCTCGCCTTTCACATGACGGCAGAACAAGTAAATAAATTCTATACTTCTGCTCTGGCAGTGTTTTGCACCCATTCTGGATGACTACGGAGCTGAACACCACCACTGAATTTGGCTCAACAAACTCTTACATAGCTGAGATGCTTGGCAAACCTCACCCCCCACAAACACACGTTCACTCCCCATCAAATCAAGAACTGGATCTGCAGGCAGAGAAAAGAGGCTGTGTAAGAAACCTCCCTCTTCCCACCTTCCCCCAGCATGTCCTTGCCATAGCAATAGGAAGATTTAAGTCTAGACTGAGGGGTGGCCTTTGTATCACACTTACCTGCCATTAATCTCACGTGTTTTTAGCCTCCATTGCTGTCCAGAAACTGGAAAGTGTGACCCAACTGCACACAACGTACTGAGCTCCACCTGAAACTGCAAAGAGCCCAAGACTAACCACGAGTACACCAGAAACTTGGCAATGACGTTATTGGAGTCCCTAGAAAGCCACAGGGGGTGGTGAGAAAGTGGCCACTTTCCAGGCAACTGCTGAATGACACAATGAGAGCAGCAGCCAGAGGGTTTGGGATGAGAGAAGGCTCAGGGGCTGGGTTAGGTGAGGGGCACAGCTTATCCACTGCTGTGTCCTCCCTCACGTAGCCATGCAAGACAGTTTTTGAGGTGTCAGCTTGAATTTCAGGCTTTAAGCATAAGCAAGAGAGACACTGCACATGACAGAATCATGAAATAGGGTAGTGAAAGATCTCTAAGATGCAACTGTTAACCCAGCAATGGCTTGTTCATCACTAAACCACGTCCCCAAGTAATACATCCACGTTTTTGGAATGGAGTGGGTGAGCTCCCAGGGCTGGTGGCTCACCCACTGCCCCGGGCACGTCAGCAGCTCTGTGCTCACTGCATTATCCTGCACCACTCGTGCAGCAATGCAAACCAGTTCCCTTCCTCCCTGGGAACGGAACCACGTCCCACCATCTCTCCTTTATTGAAGGATAAAGGTTATGTAGGACATTGCTACAAAACAGCAGATGCACAGCAAAGTTTTTGGGGCATCAAAAGCCATCAGGGGCCTCACACCACTGAAGAAATACAACAGAGAGCAAACCAAATAATACTACTTTTTGGAAAAATGGTTTTTTTCAGAGTTCTACAAATACTACTGGACAATTCTAATGGCATCTGTAGCTGAGTTTTAGAAGTTTGCTTTAATCCTGCTTTGTACATGCTTACCCATCTTATGGACAAAAAATTAATTTTCCTGTGAAAGGGTTACTCAGATACAGAAGAATCCATGGTTCTGACTCCAGCAGCATTTCTCATGAAGTGGAAAGTAATCGGAAAAGCGTTGCACTTTACAGGAACATAAAAGTTGTTTGCTGTGGGTCTGTTTGGTTTTAGTTCATGCTGAAATTGTCCAATTTTTCATTTTGGGAGGGAAAAAAAGGCTGAACACCAATAATCTGACTACCTAAAAAATTACATTTGATCTGCAAGCTACTTGGACAAAAAATACAGAATTCCTGTCATGCCCCTTTAGGAAAATGATCAGGCGGTCAAAAGTGCAATCTTGGGCACCACAAGCAACAAAAAGGTAATCAGAGAAAGAAGTGCCCAAGCACCATAACTACCCAGGCCGTTTTACAAAATGTGATAATGTTCAATCTTCTCAGTATTTGGCTAATATAATAACTTCTTTCAAGACTTTTCAGTCTTAGGAGTCAGTTTTATTAGAAGATAAGGCAGTTTATGTTCTCCTGTGCAACATCTGAGAGACACAGACCCACCAGAAAAGCAGTGAGGAGAGCTGTAGTTAATTGTTAATACACAACTACATCCTGTATCAATGAGCCAAACTGCAAACAGGGAGGCTGGTTTAGAAAAGCAACTAAACACCTTCAGCAGTCTCAGCACCAAGTGATATATTAATTTCTGCACAGTTTAGTGTGGTAGGCTGCTGCCACCTTTTGGTTACAGACTGTTGTGAAATCAGATTTGATCCTAAAACACACACACACACATACACAGTGGAAATGTACTGTGACGTGTGGGATCTCAGCACCTGGGAGAACAGTGGGATGGGACAGGAACATCACTTGTGCTTTCTCTAAACTGCACAGTGTGTGGCTGCATGTCTTGATATTTACTGTCTTCCAGCTTAAAATATTTTTGAATCCTCTACTGCTGAAATCAGCTCCCATTGGAATGCATGTAATAGTTTCTAAATGATGAAATACCTTCTGAGATTAAAATTAACCAATATTTTAGCCAAGAAAAAAGAAGAGGGGCCCAAGGAGATAAATCCATCAGTAACTACTGTGAGCAGTTTGTACAGCCTGTAGTAATTACCCAGATAAGGCATCAACCAAGGTAAGCTTTTGTTTGCACCTTTCCTCCATGGCAATTCACTTCTGAACAAGAAATGCAGTTTAGTTTAAGACAGAGGCCACCTTTTACCCACAAACCACCTCTCTGAAATTTTTACAACATACATGCAACATTTATCTGCATCTTCCCATTTTAAAAGCTATTTGTAACTAATCAGTGAGATGTAAAACACACGAAGAACTGCCACCACCATGGATTTGACTTATAGAGCCTACGTTACATCTCCAGCAGCAAAGCCATACAGCTCTGCCCATGAGGAAAGGCTTTCCAAACTCTGAGCTGACTGTAACACAAACCTTCAGTCTCCAAATCAACGGCAAACTCTCAACAACTGTAGAGAGAACAGCTACAACAAAACAAACAGATGAGCACAGGATTATTACAAAACCTTTAGATCTATGATCCTCCTTTCTTAAGGCCATACAACCCCATCAAGGACACGGAATTCATGGATGACTGCACAGCACAACGAAAAGGCAGCAACACCACACGATGGCTCCAAGCATGGAGGCAGAGGCAAACTTTTAATAAGTAATTACACATGAACTTGCTCACTGTCAGCAGAATGTCTCCTGACATCCTTTGCTGCTTTCCTACCTCCTCACTTATTTAAAAAAAAGAATCCAGCTGCAGGCAACTGCTAATTAAATACTTGGGCTTTCAGCTACAGTTGCTGTATGCACACATCTGCTCTGCAATGAACAGTTTTAAGTGTAATTGACTTATTTTCCATGCTCTAGGAGAGCATATATATGACATGAAGAAAGAAAAAGCAAGCGGGGTGCAAGCCCCTGCCTCAAATTCACTAGAAAGTAAAAGCTGCAAAGTGTTGAACAAAATTAGAACAGTTTAAAACGCTTTATTGCTTAGAGGCAATCTTAAATCTCACATTCCAAGGCTTTGCTCCCAAAACAATACTTTTACTAATTTTTTGGCCTTGAAGTTATGTAAATCCAAACATATATTTCAGTGCCTAGACACATTTAAGTGGCTGAAGTTGAGCATTTTGGCTTAAATGAATCACGAGCAACATCATGTTCCATTCCCCCTGATTTCCCAATCCAGGTTTCAGACAACAGATTTGAACAGAAGTAGACAAGTCAAATACCCGTAACAACGTCCTCCTAAAGTCAACGAGGCATTGCTCACACTCCATATGTCTGTGCAAATCTCAGAGCCACATGAGCTGAGACAGGATGAAACAAGCCAAAAAACATGACTGAGCAATGACATTGAGAAAAAAGAGATCTCAGAGTCTGGACAGGGCATTAAATTTCTAGTACCATGTCCTGGTTTTGGCTGTGATGGAGTTCATTTTCTTTCTAGTAGCTGGTACAGTGCTGTTTGGGATTTAGGATGATAAATGTGCTGGTATCACACTGATCTTTTACTTTTTGCTGAGCAGGGCTTATACTAACTCAAAGACTTGTCAGCTTCTCATGGTGCCCTGCCAGGGAGTGAGCCGGGGGTGCCCACGACAGAACCAGGGCAGCTGACCCAACTGAACAAAGGGGTATTCTTTTATCATTTCACACAGTCTCCAAGTTTATCTTTCTCTCTAAGCCTCACCCTTGCTTCCCTTGATTAGTCAGAAGGGCTACTGACAGTCTCCAATCAAAGGCACAGTAAAAATTTTCTTCAGAGTAAATCTATGTGGGGATGTCTCATCCTCCACTGAGGCTGCAAACACAGGCAAAATACCAAGACAAAAGGATTTTAAAATCTGACAATTCTTTTGAACAGCATCCAACAGACAGGACTCAAATCTCCTGTACACAAGCCAAGCCAAGGCCATGTTATCAGCAATTATCTCTCATTTGGGATGAAATAAACAGATGTATCATATTACTTAGTCTTTGCTGCTTTACTACCGAGGAGGATTTACAAAAGTTCAAAGGGCCAGGTTTAGAATTAGGAAAAACAAATAATGTAACATCAACCACAGTGAATTAATCTGCACAAACAACTGCAGGATTTGAATTTATGTGTAACTGGCTGACAACCAACAGCCCCCTTTTTGTATGCAATCAACACAGTTTTATCCTCTTTACTCTTAAAACTACATTTCCTTACTCCACTGTAAGTTACATTACAACATCAGACATGTCCCGATTTTAACTCTTCTCTAGGTAAGAGTTAGAGCTAAGTGCATGGATGTATGTGGGCGAGAAGGGGAAATAAGAAACTTGATGCATAGCTGGCAGCAAAACAGCACTGGACCAAAACAACAGGCTAGACCAGAACATCGCTTTTCTTTTTGCCTTCAAATATGGGAAAACAGAAAATTAAAAAATTAAGCACAGAGCCTTAAAAGAGATCTCTGGCTCACAGTTCTTTCCAGTGTAGAGCTGAGCACAGCATTATTAACTCTCAATCTTCCAACAGTCACCACACTCACAAGCAGGATTTCCTTCTTCCCTTCTTATTCCAAGTCTGCACCCAAGATAACATCGACTACTGGGCTGAGTCACTCCATGAGCTCCATGAGGACAGCTCAGCACCAGGAATCTTGTGAATAACAAGGAGGTAACTCCCAATTCTGCTTTCACCCCTGAAAGGACAGTAAGCTGCTTCATATTAGAATTGGTATCTATTTTTCAATAATTAAGAAATTACAAATCAAACTACTTTGAGGTTGTAATACAAGTTTTTGTGTTGCTCACAACAGGAGTGCAGGGGGTGCTCATCTGCCTCTCCCCCAAAACATAAGACAGAATTTTTATTAAAAGTTGATTCAACAAAGTTTACCAGAATATTCTTTGCTTGGAATAAATAAACACCGATGGCAGAAAGAAGCCATTGATTCAGCTGCTTTTTAAAAGCCAGCTTTCCTATTACATGATTTTCTTCTGTTGTACTTGCCATACATTAATATGACAAGAGGAATACTTAGGATAGGTTCGTTTACAAACTTAAAATGCCAAGGCAAGAAAGCATTAAGTGAGAACAAATCATCAATTTCAGACTGAAGTATTAAATAACACCATTTTTCTGCACTAGTTAAGTCATACACAGTACTGAAAAGCTGAATGGAACAGAAATCAACCACTTGAATTTCTATTATTAAAAACAATGCATGTATGAACACAATTCACCTGTTTGTTCCCAAATGAAGCTAGTCCAGAATTAATGTGCAATTCAATTTGAAATGACTGATATAATTATTTCATGGACTATAGCAGAAAAATACAGTGCAATTGCACAATTTGGCCAAAATCTGAAAGACCCACAGTAGCTTGAGAAAATTATATGCAAAGTAAGTGTAAGAAAAATACTGCTCTGTTTCTGCTCTGTCTTTAATAAACAGATTATTAAGGTGCTTTAGCAAACAGACTAAGGTCTAGTATCAAACAATCCAGCTGTGTGCTATGCCCGAATGCCAGCAAGATTTCCCAGACAAGAATTTCCATCTACCTCAGCAAGAGGCAGAGATGGTCTTGAATCCCAAAACACCATCCCTCACTCAAAAATCCTCTTATTCCATTTTAGAAAACTAAAATTCAAGCCAATACATTCCAAAAGAACGTGATTTTGAACACAGATATTTGTGTGCACTGCAACTCCTGAAAAGTGTGACTTTCAAGGAGCTGACATTTCTCTACAAGGAAAATAAACACTCAGGCTGGGAGGGAATGCAATTTGGAGATGTCTGGAAAACCTAACATTAAAACAATGTTCTTGAGAAAGACAGGGAGAAACCTTTAAATGTTACATCCCAAACATCCCAAAACAAAGCACATGGAGTTACTTAAAAAGGGAGAGGCCAATTATTTCATAAACACTTTTCAAGAGTAAGGATAAGATTATTTTCAAAAGTGAAATCTACCCAGGGGCACACACAAAAACTGCACAGAGCTTTAGAGAACAGGACTGGATTTGAAACAAGTAATTCCAAACTTGGTAGAATACAAATAACTTTCAAGCATCAATAGTTTTAGCAATTCACTTCGATAATTTCAAGGTAAAAACCAGCTGTAAGTCCACTTACCTTCTGACTATTATGGAAAGTTTAATGAACTCCAATGTATCCATTTCTTCACAGATGTTTGTTATTTAAACTGATTTTTCCTTCCAAAGCAGAAACTCTGCCATGAGAATACCAGATAATAGTTTTCTCAAACCCAGGAAAAGTCAAATTTTACATGAACACCAGGTGACTTGAATCCATAAATACCCCCTTCTGTAAAGGTGTGTGTTACAACATACAGAGGAAACAGAGTGTCATTTTTATATTTGTTTTGAAAACTCCATTGAAATCTTACAATTTTGAAGCTTATGAGGTTTGTTTGCTTTGTTTTATTAGAAAAAATACTCAGGCAAAGTCTACAATCATCTGTCAATTATAAATGACTTACAAGAAACTCATGAAGCAATAAAATTAAAAAAATACAAATACAAACTATATCTGAAACACTTCTATTTGGCAATTTTATAACAAATTAAAAAAAAAAAGAAATAAAGATTACGGATTACTTTATAGGTACAGAAAAAGCAGTAGGTGAAGTGCTCAAGCAAAAAAATAAAAAACCAAAAACACTGCATTTTTTTCCAAAAATAAAGTCACGTCACTACAGATTTTATGAATAATACCCTTATTAAACAACCATTCCAGAACATCTTATATTAGTGGTGCTTTTAATCTGCACTTCATATCGTTGATAAGATTATTTTTTTGTGTATATAAGTAACATTTTTAACCCACTGGAGCTAAGCAAGACTCGTGTCAGTACCAATGCAGAATGCATTTGTATTACATTAGGATATGCTCACTTCTGCAACCAAAGGGTTACTTTAAGTCTTAATCTATTTAATAAAAATTTAGTGTAAAAACTGCTGGTTATTAGTTTCACTGTAGTAAATTCCTCCCCAATAAGGAGGACTAACTCTGCAGTTTGACTGCATATATCCATACAAATTTTACATATTAGTTCCTTCCGACAGCAAGGAAAAAACTAATTCTGTGTTCACTATTAGAAAGGAGTGCCATGAATTAATTATGGGTACTATTCATCCCTCTAAGATTTCTGGGAAGGATGTTCAATGTATTTTTGTTCTTACAACAGATACTAACAGTAGTATATAGTCCCTTAGGTATGTAAAAGAAGGTTTTTTTACTGTTAAGGAAGGTGCTTTTTTTAAACAATTCTTCTGGCAGCACTAGTGAATTACAATATCCTTCAATATTATTTCTACCGTAATATATACATTTTAACTTTCATGCCTCTAGAAAAACATCTACAGTACATTTCATAATATAAAAATATATTACAAATCTGCTGAAATATTTACAAGCAATGTCCTATTATCTATATGCAACATTTTTGTCTCCATACAAAGACTAACAGGTTAGACGCATCTCTATTTGTCAGTTAAAAAAAATCCACGGCTCCTTGCTTATTAAGCAAGAAAATGATTTTACTTTCCTTTTCAAAGCCAACTTTGGTGCATAAAGGATTGAATTTCTAGATTAATTTTTTTTTTTAAAAAATACCATTTTCTTTACATCTAGAAAACATTAGGCCAAATAAAGTATACTTTACAAGTGAATGGGGATCCTAGAGGGTCAAAAAAGCAAAATAAATCACCAGTAACACTGACTGCTTACATCGAGGTTTTCCAAACCCGCCCATTGATACGGATCACATCAAAGCAGATCTGATTAACACACTACACTACTCCTGCAAAGGGGTCAGACAGACTGCAACACTCTGAACATCTTGAGACCGTACTATATGTATTCAGAGCTGACTGGAAAAGACAAGCATTCCATCAACATTTGTTTCAACACCATAATCCAACATATTTTAGGGATCTGCAAAAGGACACAAGATTACAAATGACGAATGATTACTATCCACCATACTCAGAGGGCAACAGGAAAATCCCTTGGTAGCTGTTCTATTGTCTGGCATGTGTCAGATTTAGTTAACATTGACAGGAAGCCCAATAGCTCGTTTACAGTTCTCCTGGGAATCGGGAGGAAATGGTGATGGTTACTTTTTCTTTTCACCAAATACAGACTACTGTATGCACTAAAGAAAAAAGCAGCTTAAAGAAGCAAGCATGCAAAGCCTTTTAGTTGTTCCACTAAGTTGCCAGAAGAGTGTTTGCTCAGTCTCCCACTGTACCATTCCATGAAAATGTGGATATACAGTAATATATTAATATATTCCACGGAAGCATCAACTTCATTCACAGAATGTTTACACTAAGCATAAATATTTCTCTAACAAAAAAAAAGAAGAAGAAAAAAAAAAAAAGAAAGGAAAAAAAAAAAAATGGGATTTGACT
>WEKY01059098.1:0-38390 GCA_013390045.1 Picathartes gymnocephalus
CAGCTTTCCTCACCCAGATGTGTTGTTAATATTATGCTCCAGGTAAAATAACCAGCAAGTGGAACTTCAGTGAAAGCTATATACCCATCTCTATTCCATTTTTCCTAAAATTCATCCTAAGTTATAAAAGCATGCCTTTAATTAATGCCTATGTCTACTAACTCCTGGCTACACTGAGCTGAAGCATATCCAATGTCTGTAACTGTAGGGGAGAAACAGAAAACTGTGTATCTGGCTCAAAGCATTTTTGAAGCTGTACTACTCTGCCAACCAAGATATGTATGTTCCCTAGTACAAAGAGTTTGTATATTGAATTTATACATCAATTTTCTTCATTGTACTGACTTTCAATAATTTGATCCTTTTAATAAACCTCAAACCCTTATTCTACCAGATAGATCTGCCTTCTGGACTCCCTGTCAATTTTACATTTTATTTTACATTATATTTAATATTCTGAATTAATGCCATGAGGATGTTTGAATGAGATATCTACTTAGTTTAAAGACATCTCCTGGACCAACTCAAAATGTAGTATTTTCAAAGGTTAGAAATATTTTTTTCCACACAATTAACAAAACAACATATTGTCATAGCTTTCCTTACGCTGGCACAAACTTTCTTAAAAGACTCCTTTGTAGGAGCTAAATGTAGAGCTGAACACATTTCTGCTATGGTAACTTCAACTTTCCCTAAAATCTGAGAAGAACATAGGATGTCTTCTACAGTGCAAGGAAAGGCATATAATTTGTATCCAGAAGAAATTGTTCCTGCTTACCAGCTGATAATATATTCCACACTCTTCTAGCAATTATTTTTTACTTTTGGAAGATTCTGACTTTTATTAGATTCACTACTGCATGGCAAACCCTTGACAGAGCTAAGGTCATTCATAGTGGGTACCATGCTGAGGATTTTGTTTGTTCTGCTTTTGGAGCCCAGAGTGTAGTGTAAGATGCTGAGTAGCATGAGACTGAAACTCACTAATGTGCATAGCTACAGCTTTTAGGTAATGCCCTACTGAAGATTTCCTCCCTACATAATTTTAATGATGTACTTTTCCTGTAAACCCCTTGCAAAGCACCTACAAGTCCTCTTCAGCACTGCGCTTTCATCTTCTTTGACATGTTTGCTCCTTCAGTAAATCCGCAGGGATGTGCATTCATCTCTCTGTGTCTTTGCTGTGATCCTGCTAGTAGTGCTACTCCTTCGTGGGACCTTAGAGCCCTCTGACTTTACTTTCATGTCTCAAAGTGTTCTGGATAGTGACATAATTTTTGAGCTCCAAAGACTGCGTCAGGATGCATAAGATTTTGCTGATATTTGAAATTTGGACTGTTTTTCCTCCCGTTATCATAATTTTGATCACCATACAATCCTCAGATCTGAGCGTTTTGGTGCTACAGAAATATCCATCACCTGGAATCATTCTCTGAAGATATATTTCATTAGAAAATGAATCCAAAGTACAAACATATTTGTTTGAATGATCATAAATGAGATTTGCAGCTTGCACTTTCTTCACCTTTCCCTCCAATGTTAGCATTTGATATTGTTTCTCTTGTGTCTTATACTCGCAGCATATTTATCTTGGTTTTATGTGCCTGTAGTCTCTGTAGCTAGCATCGTCTTTTACGTACGTCATGTAAACAAAAAAATGTCCCTCCTGTATGTCAAAAGTGTTTGTGCAGGTATCTCCAAATGTCCATGACTGTCATGGTTTAACACAGACAGCGACCAAACCTCACGCAATTGTTTTTTCACTCTCACACCAGTAGGATCAGGGAGAGAATCAGAAGGGTAAAAGCTAGAAAATTCGTGGGTTGAGATAAAGACAGTTTAATAGGGAAAGCAAAAGCCACACATGCAAGAAAAACAAAACAAGGAATTATTTCACTGCTTCCCATGGGCAGGCAGGGGTTCAGTCATCTTCAGGAGAGCAGGGCCCCATCACATGTAATGGTGACTTGAGAAGACCAACGCCACCACTTCAAACGTACCCCCCAGCCACCATTCCCCTTTCTTCCCCCTACTTTACACACAGGGCATGACACCATATGGTCTGGAATGTCCCTCTGGCCAGTTTGGGCCACCTTTTCCAGCTCTGTCTCGTCCCAACCTCCCACACATCCCCACATTCCTTGCCACTGTGGCAGTGGGAAAATTAGAAGAGGTCTTGGCTCTGTGTAAGCCCTGCCCAGCAATAGCAGAAATATCTCTGTACTATCAACCTTGTGTTCAGCACAAATAAAAACATAGCCCCATACCAGACACTGTGAAGGAAATTAACTGTCCCAGACAAAATCAGCACAGTCATGCAAAAATTGCTCCCTTCGTATATGTTCAAAGTATCTGTGCAGGTAACTCCAAATGTTCATGAGTCATTTACATGCATATTAAATCCTTAGAGAGATCGAAGGGAAAGAAACTGAGCAGGACATTGAACTTGCCTCCCTGATAAGGGAAATTGCAACACTATTATTCTGCGACTACTTTCCCTTTAACTCCTCTTTCTGTCTTTGTGGCAATGGAAATATGTAATCAGTATTGTTTACCTATAGGTTTGGGAATTTCACAAATTTTGAAAGCCTCTATTATAAGGCAGATTCAATTTATGCGACTTACCCCCTGTCTAACACTTTTAACCATGGTAGAAAACAATAAGGGGGATAGAAGGAAAAGGGACAAAATAGAAAAGAATAATATGAAAAATTATTAAGGTAAAGGGCTTCTGTTTTCAAAAGATCTTAAAACTGAACACCTTGCATATTATAATTGCATTTAAAGACTTCTAGTAGCATTTCTCTCTTTTTCCCTTTTTTTTTTTTTTTCCTATAAGAGTTAAACTTCAAATCCCATTCAGTTAGATAGCTGTTAAATGCCCAATGGAAATGATCCTCAGAAAAGGTTGTTTTTCCTAAGCTTGGACTGAACTGGATTATGATGCCGCTGATAATAGCATCCTTCTTTAAATACATTGTCTGTACTTCAGTGTAAAGCTTGTTTCTGAGACTCTTCTGCTTGTCTTCTTAATGAAAATTTAGAGAAACCCTTCATTAGGGAAGAAATCTTGAAGTTAGGCTAGAAGTAGAAGGTACTTTGTACACATCAGTGGTCTCGATGGTAATGGTAAGCCAAAGAATCACAGAATGGTTGAGGTTGGAAAGGACCACTGCAAATTGTGTTGTCCAGCCGCCTGCTCAAAGAAGCAGTTAGAGGAGGTTGCCCAGGAAAAAGTCCAAGATATTAAAGTTTTGAATATCTCCAAAGATGGACACTCTACAGTCTCACTGGACATCTTATTCCAAAGCCTGATAACTCTTACAATAAAAAGTGTGGGGATTTTAATCATATTAAGAAGTTCCCTGGATTTCCTATATCTTAATTTCTGTCCATTGTTTCTTGTCTTCTTACTGGATAACACAGCCAGCGTTCTGGCTCCAAATTATTTATTGTCCTCCTCCCCTGCTCAAATCAGGTATCCATACATATGCATAAGATTCCCCTGAACCTTCTCCAGGCTGAACAGTCCCAGCTCTCTCAGCCTCTCCTCGATGGCTTAGAGACAGTGGCCCTTTGCTTGACTCTCTCCAATAAATCCATATCTCTTTTGTACTGAGGTGTCCAGAGCTGGATGCACTATTTAATTGTGGCCTCATTCAGAGTGAAGGGGAAGATCACTTCCCTGCTGGCAACACTTTTCCTAATGCCACCCAGGATACCATTAGCCTTCTCTGCTGCAAGGTCACACTGACATCTCCTTTTCATCTTGGTGTCTGCCGGTGCCTCAGGTCCCTTTTTTTACAAAGCTGCTTTCCAGATGGTCAGCAGGAAGCATTTACTGGTACATGAGCTCATTCCTCCACAGGAATTTCCCTGGGGAAATGTGTGTTTGATTTTGCTGAACTTCATTAGGTTCCTATCTGTCCAAGTCTCCAGCCCATTCATCTGAATGGCAGCACAGCCATTGGGAGTATCAGTCACTCCTTCTGGTTTTATGTCATCAGCAAATTTGCTGAGGGTGTGTGCTACCCTATTCTCTGGGTCATTAATGAAGCTGTTAAGCAGCATGGGCCCCAGTATTGATCCCTGATGCACTCTGCTGGTAACTGGATTTTGGGTTTGGGGGTTTTCTTTGTATTGGGTTTGCATGGCCAGGTTTTGGTACAGGGGTGGGCCCTCTGGCTTCTCTGAGGAATTGCCAGAAACTTCCCCCATGTCCAACAGAGCCAATACCAACTAGTTACAAGACAGATCTGCAGAGGGTCAAGGCTGAGCCAATCAGAGATGGTAGCAGCACCTCTGTGGTAAGATATTTAAGAAGGAAGAAAAAGTTATTGTTCAGATTTAAGCATGCTGAGAGAAGAGAAAAGTGAGAATATATGAGAGAAGCAACTCTGGAAACAGCAATGTCAGTGAAGAATGAGGGGGAGGAGGTGCTCCAGGCACCGAAGCTGGGATTCCCACAAAGTCTGTTGTGAAGACCACGGTGAGTCAAGCTGTCCCCATGAAACCTATCGAGGTCAATGGAGGAGACCCACGGCAGAGCAGATGGATGCCCAAAAAAGGGCTGTGAACCCTTGGAAAACCCATGTTGGAACAGCCTTCTGACAGGGACCTGTGTACTCATGAAGGGAGGAGCCCATGCTGGAGCAGATTTTCTGGCAGGACTTGTGACCCTGTAGGGAACCCACAGTTGAGGAGGCTGTTCCTGAAGGACTGCATGCCATAGGAAAGGGACACACAGTGGAACAGTTAATGGGGAACTGTAGCCTGTGGGAAATACTCCCACTGGAGAAGTTCATTGAGAACTGTCTCTTGTGGGAAGAATGCCATGCTGGAGCAGGGAAAGGACTTCTCTCCCTGAGCAGTGACAGAAACAACGTGTGATAAACTGACCATAACCCCCATTCCCCATCTCCCTGCACTGCTGGCACAGGGGAGGTAGAGTCCATGAAGGAGGAAAGGTGTTTTTAAGATTTGCTTTACTTCTCATTATCCTTCTCTGATTCTGATTGGTAATAAATTGAGTCCCAAGATGAGCCTGTTTTTCCTGGGATGGTAATTGGTGAGCGGTTTCTCCCTGTCCTTATCTCAACTCATGAAACTTTTTTTATATTTCCTCTCCCCTGTCCAGCTGTGGAGGGGAGTGATAGAGCAGATTTAATGGATACCTGTCATTCGATCACAGTAAACCCACCACAACTCCAACAGGACTTCATTCTGTTTGTTACAGTCCAAGACCTTCAGCATCACACAAAAATCAATGTATCGTTATACAGATTTAGCTGAAGCTTTATCGTTGTTCCTAATGCCACAGCGGTGTTCAGTTTTTCACAGGAAATAAACAGCTAATTTAGAATACTTTGAAACACTGTTAATCATACTTGAAGTTTTTAATTACACACAATAATTTTGTAATGTTTTAAACATAATGTATTTATGGGATAATTAATTTATTTGCATGCAAGTAAATGTAATCATATTAATGCTATAAGGACAAATTAAAGCACCATATTTCTTCATTATATAACTATCCAATCCCAGAATGAAATACTGCTAAATGTAATTAGAAATAAATGCAGTATTTTCCAAAAGGCATATTATCATCACTAGCACATAATCTTGCCAAGTTATTATCATAGTCCCTAATTCTGAGTAAACACATCATAAAATTCCAAGGGGACGAAGGGAAGAAAAAGATTAGAGAAAGCAGCTCTAGAAGAGCAGCTTCATGTACTTCAACAGAACTTGCAACATACTTGGATATCAGACTATCAGAAAACAGGAAGAACTGCTTTCTCTTCACAGATATGGGGAGCCATGAGTTTAGGCGCAAGTTCTGTGTGTCTCACAAGACATACAGCAACGTGTATCAACTTACCCTGGGCAAAGTGGTAGGTCTCCCTCAGCTGGTCACCACACAGGTAACAAAGAACAAAGGTTGTGACTTTCTGCTGCACAACAGAAAATTCTCTTATGTCTGTGTAAGGGTTTACTCCTTACATACATATCCCATCTGAAAGACAAAGCACAAGCTATCACTTAAGTTATGCGTGAACCAGGACTGTCCAACTTGTCAAATGAGTCTGATATTTGACTCAGAATGCAAGTCTTAACTACCCCAACCTACTGTC
The DNA here is from genome assembly GCA_013390045.1 of Picathartes gymnocephalus. Classification (NCBI taxonomy): domain Eukaryota; kingdom Metazoa; phylum Chordata; class Aves; order Passeriformes; family Picathartidae; genus Picathartes; species Picathartes gymnocephalus. The sequence continues at coordinate 6,138 of WEKY01059098.1, forward strand.
CTGACTCCTTGTCCACAGAACCATTTTTGCCTCTGCATTAACATTTTAACAATTCTGTCTACTTCAGTCACAAACTCCTCTGTATTGTGTGAATCAATCCTTAGGATTTCCTACTGCCATGTAGACAAACTGTGAGTTGTTGGACTTTGCAAATCATGATTAGAAGCATTATCCACAAAACCTGCTGCAATTCAACTCTGAATTGGCAGAACAGAAGAAAAAAGTAGCTGGAAAATGGTATTTGCGAGTTGCAAGGCACAGAAACTGTAATTGCTTATCCAGTATGGAAAAATCGCATGAATGAAATGTACCCACGTATCCATTTTATACCTAGTTGAATCAGTTATCTGACACAAGGTCTGGGCTCGGGGACAGAACCATCCTCATGCTGGTGGTGTAACAAAGCAGGTACAGGAATACTGTACTGAGTGTAACTGGCAGGCTGGCTGGGCTTCTGGTGGCTGCAGGATGCATTCTGTGGAGAAAGCTCCGAACTACTCTGGACCAGTCACAGCTGGCTTTGGCAAGCTCTGACACTGCCGTAAGCAATTCATCTTGACCTAAACATGCAGCAGAGCAAGGGAGCCCACAGTGCCCTGATTTATGCCTTCTCATGAAAGAGCAGCAGTTACTGAAGTCATGAAAAAAATGGAAAAAAACACCTCCAGAGAAATTGAAGGTCACTTACAGAGTACATTCACCATTTTCTTTCCCCAAAACCATGTCCCCCAAAGATGCTGTGAGAGGAACAGAACAGCAATTTAGCCATGCCCACATGATTCTTGGCTCTGCTACTTCTCTCTGCAGCTAGGACCCATCTGACATGTCCAGTACTGGACTGATGAACCAAGCAGGGGAACCAGACAAATACTGGAGACAGATGTGTTTTCCTTCCCCCACTCTAAGGTAACCTTGTTTAATGTTCCTCTTAAGCAAAGTAACCTGAAATCTGTAGTTGCTTTCAATGAGTGATCTCTAAAGGTCATATCCTATCTAAATCATGCTATGGTTATAGAGGTTTGGTGTTTATTTTTTTTTAGCTCACATGATATTCAACAATTATTATATGGTATTTACATAAGCAGTCATGTTATTTATCCTGCATTCATAAAAAGGTTCATGTGTTGATCTGTAGTCGACAGTTCACCTCTCCTTAGCTCTCTCTTCTATGGTCACTCAACTCATAAACAAGATCTCTGTGGTAGTCATCTGCTGACAATACCTCTAACATACAAAGTAGCTGTATCCAAAGGAAGGGGCTAAATCAAAAAATCTCTAAAGTGAGCATAAAGCAGTCTTGTCTGTCTTCTCACTGGGAAATCGTCTGTAGAAGAAAAAAACCTCCTAATGCTACTCCAGCACAATATTTCCAAATTACATCAGTTTTCTCAGGCATGATGTCCACTAGTACACCACTGTGCTCAACTTTACAAAGCCTATCTGGTCTTTAAGGCCAGAGATATAAATATTAAGAGTTTAACATTTGGCAAAAGAAAGAAAATGTAAATTTGTCTGTCTCAGGTTCTAGCTACACATCCTTGCTCTACTGCCTGAAATATTCCTTCTCCTTGAGATTTTGGAACCATGACTAGAAAACTTTCTTTTGTAGCCCTACTGTTTCTACACTAACAAATGTATTTTAATACATTTTGTTGCTAACTCAGTTTATAGGTGAACAAGAAATATTTTCCACAGGCCTAGACTCAAGCAGACTGGTCACATCCATACAATGAGTTCTTGTCCCTGATTTCCTAGATGCACACCAGGTAGTCTCAATGTTTTGGTTTTATTCTGGTGTGGTTTTCTGGTTGCAAGATCTGAAATAGGGCCACAAGGGCAGTGTTTTTATGATATGATAGCACAATTTTTTTATGGGTACAGAAATGTGATATAAATACATGTACAGGCGTCAAAGGGTAAAAAAACTTACAAGACTGACATTTGAGGAACGTATAAAATTAAAGACAAACTCTGGCTCATCTAAGAATTGCTTTTGGCAGTAATTGTGCATACCTGTTGTCTTTGAAATTGCACAAAGCAGGAGCAGAGAAAAATAGCATGGTGGACTGTCCAGGAAGACAGCGTTCAAGCTTGCTTCATAATAGTTTTTTTCAGTAGCACAGATATACTGAATCATTTTCCTCAAAATTCAAATTAAAACTGGATCTTTGAAGGAAAACCTCTGAGATAAAGAATTTGTTAACATATTCTGAAAGTATTTCATACCAATTATTTTCAGAAATGTTATTTTAATGGTTAATCTTGATGTAAAAATTGAAAGTCTGTCACAGTCTCACTTGTATATGACTTTAATGTTCATTACATCAGAATCCATTTTCTGTTACTATTTCCCAGTACTCTAAGGTAAAAAGTGTTAATCTAACTTTTGAAATACTAGAATAGGAAACTTGTTTTCTGTAATATTCAATACCTCAACGAAGCACGCATCTACAGATATGCATTATGTTTTGCAGTTCTAATTTACTAGGCTTCCGAGATTCGAAACACCAACATACATGCCTCAGTACTTAAGCCTAACAGGCTGCTTGATGCCTGTTTTTAGCCATTATTTGCTGATATTTGGCCAACAACAAAAATTACTGTTTTTCTAAACTATTTACTCCTGCTGCAAAATCTCCCTAAGCACTTGGTTCTTTACTTATATTACTTTGTTCCTTCTCCTGAAATATCCTATGCCATTCATGGAGGTCTTTGTGCTCTTCTTGGAGGGCTTTCTCCTAACATCCTAGGGCCTTTTTCTTATTTGAAGGGGCATATTCCCTTCTTGCAGAGCAAATTTCTCCCCACTGACGGAATTTTTTTTCTTCACAAAGAGCTTTTTCCTCTACCTGAATGGCTTTGTTGTCCTCTTGAAGAGCTTTAAGATTGTGCTTGAAGGCTTTGTGTTTTTCTCATAAAGCTAAAATCTCATGCTGAAGAGCTTTTCCCTTTAATGTAAGTGCTCATTCTTATCCTTTGAGATCCTTAATCTCTTCTCTGAGGGCTTTATTTTGTTGGTGGGCCTTTTGCTGTTTCTCAAGGTTCTTTGTTTCCTCTGAAGAGTCCCTATGCTTCTCTTGAAAGATTTTATTCTGTTCCCAAGGACTTTGTTCTGTCTGTGGACACCTTGATTCTCCTGATAGTAGGCTTTGTTCTCAATATGAAAACTTTGTTCTTCTGCTGAAGATTTTGATTCTCTTCTTGAAAGACTAGATTCTCCTTCCAGTTTAGTTAAATCATGCCACGTAACAAGAGATGGAAAATAGGAGCAGCAGTGATAAATTGTTGATTTTTCTTAAAGAATATTAATCCTTTGAGTCAGACACTTTCTCACTTAGCTGCACCACTCAGAGACTGTGCTATGGTCCAGGTAGGTGATTCCACCTTCCATAAGCAGTAATCATGGAATAGAGAATAGAGGTTAAGTGTTCACAAATAACAAATAATTAAGTGAATAAGTAAATATAGTACTAAATCTAAAATAAAAATAATAGTAAATCAATACTGATGTTTGACAAGCACTGTATATTTTTGCATGTGCTGAAGTATGTACAGCAGATTAAATTTCACAAGGCTAACTTAATTATACTGATACTTCCTCATAGAGTCCTTTTAGAGTCTGAAAACTGTCAATCTTTCTCGTTATGTCACTTGATTATAACTGAGGTAAGGTGGCATTAAACACTTTTTCTTCTTGTTTGTTCTTCATTCTACCCTGCTACAAAAATGTTATATTGTTTGGATTGGAGTAAATGTACCGACTAAGTAGGATTTTTATAAGTTTAACTTCAATATAGAGATCAATATTGTAAAATCAAGCATGTTTTGGATATATGCCTGGTGTTTGCTCAGAAACACTATACAATTAACTAACATGCTGCTCAATCATATAATTTATACATACAGCTAAATACATACACATATTCCAGCTGTTCAGAGAAACTCTACTATATCTGTGTAGTATCCAGCAGAAAAATTATGATAAATTAAGGAAATCATACAGTAGTTACTGTTGTGTTATCCTTGAATCAGTTTGCCATCTGGCAGCTCATGGCAGATCTGTCTGTGAGGCTATCCTCAATGATGTAATTTCAAAAGGCATAGCAGCAGTGACACAGCATTAAGTGGCAGTGCTGACCAAATAAATTGTGCCCATTTGAAGTTAATCATAAAGTTTTGTATGGCTAGGATTCTCTAGCAAGTCAGTCTTGGTTTTCATCAGTATTTTTTTTCATATTTCTCTATGCTTTATGTTCATTCAAAACATTGTCATTCAAATTATGGCTTTTTTTTTTTTTTTTGCCATTGGTATTGATGGCTGCAATGAAATATTTTCTTACATAGACTCTGAAGGTGAGTTTTTACTCCTAGGTACCTTGGTACAAATTTGGGGTGACTGTATTTGGAGTTATTTCTAAATTACGGAAATTCCATAGATGAAACCATATATGGTCTCTATCTTATTCAAATTAGACAAGGATTAGTATTCATACATCCAAGTATTTGATTATATTTAGCAAATGCACATGAAAAGTGACAATCAAATAATAAAAGAGCGTGATGATAGGGTATCTGCAAATTTCATTGCCTCCCAGGCAACATTCTTTTTTCCAACTCAAATAAGATCCAAGTATTTTATGACAACCTTTATTTTGCTTTGTCTGAAAAGAGGATAAATTATTTCAGACGCATGTACTTCTTAGATTACACTGGTAACTTGTCTACTTTCTATGAATTTTGGGGGTCAGAGGAATACTGTATTCCAACTAAAGTATAAATCTCTTTCCAATATTTGTTATCATATCAAAGCAACTGATATGTGGGGGTATTTTAGCAATGCAATATGTGCTCAGGATATTAAAAGAAAGTCCAATGAGCTTACAATGAGATTTGGCAATTCTGTTTAAATCAGTACACAGAGCACTTCATCTCTTTGTACTGTCTCTCAGCTCTGTTCTGTATGTTAATTAGGCAAGGGATCAAATATGGCATGTAAAATGCTCAGTAATCCCAGGAGATGAATATATACAATTCCCACTGAAAACTTTACAGGATGATCAGCCCTCTGAATCCTTTTCTCCAGGATATTTGATTCCCCTGCCTGCCCATGCAAATTAAATAGGCAAGGCAGATGATTAATACTGAAACCTATAATATCAAACATGATCAGTATCTTGGGTTCATATATCTTTCCCAGTCCTTTTACCTCACTTTAATTCCTCAAGAATTATTTAAATCTTATTTCTTCCATGCTTATCACCAAGATATGTCTGAACATTATAGCTCAGTTAATGTTTTTTCAGCTTCTTTAAAAATATCACAATGATTTAAAAAAAAACCAGTTTACGTAAATCAGTAGCTGTTGTAGTTGTTTCCATGTCAAAATGTAAAGTTTAAAGTAACACTGGTTATCTTGACATGTAGGCCACTTCCTTTTATAATTTAGGAATATAAGTAGTAGGAAAAAGCTGTCAGTTTCAAAAAGTAACAAAGACTAAGGCCATATTTCCTCCTCAATCTACATAGTAAAAGAAAGGATAATCTGAGGCTTGAAAAAGAGGGAATTTTATGAATGGACTCCAGAGCTGGATTAAAACAATGCAGCTGAAGTTATACCAATAATTATTTACTCCACTAGAAATTAATATAAACGTCTCCTAACTCAGCTTCATGATATTTTCTTGAGTCCTGTCACCAGTCACGACGGTGAAGAGATTGGTACCTGCCCCTCCACTTCTCCTCATGAAGATGTTGAAGACTGATGAAGTCTCCCCTCAGTCTTCTCCAGGCTGAACAAGCCAATTGACCTCATCCATTTCTCAGAAGGCTTCCTCTCTAGACTCTTCATGATCCTCATGGCCCTCCTCTGGATGCTCTCTAATAGCACAATGTCTTTTTTATATTGTGGCATCAAAACTGCCCCCAGCACTCGAGGTGAGGCTGCCCCAGTGCAGAGCAGAGCGGGACAATCCCCTCCCTTGCCCAGCTGGCGATGCTGGGCCTGATGCCCCCCAGGACAGGGCTGGCCCTCCTGGCTGCCAGGGCACTCCTGGCTCATGGTCAACTTGCCATCAACCAGGACCCCCAGGTCCCTTTCTGCAGTGCGCCCTCCAGCCTCTCATTCCCCAGTCTATGCACACCAACTGCGGTGCCTCTTCAAAGGTGAGGAATCCGGCACTCGCCCCTTGTGGAACTTCATACAGTTGGTATTTGCCCATCTCTCCTACTTGTCAAGGTTCCTCTGCAGTCGGCCCTTGAGGGAGCTGATCAGACTGCTGTTTGGTTATCAAGGTACATGTGAAATATAGAGAATGTGAATAGAGAGTTCTTAGATAACTAGAGATTAAAAGCTGATTTTATAGTATTTCAAATACTGCATCTTACTGTTGCAAGTTATTTTTGTAGTGAGCTCTATGATTGAAGGCAATGAGAATATATCATTGCAATGCACACTGCTGAGGATTATTTCAATGGGACAATGTGTGCAAAACCTAACATAATAGTGAAAATAGTGGCCTAGGCAAACTGTGATTTCAGTTTACTAGTCCTTAATTCTGGTTGTTCTGATCAGAAAGTAAAAATTACACTTTTCAAAATAAAGATTTAGTCTAGAAATTTTACATTACAGTGAAAAGCAACAGTCCAGACTTTTTAATGACACCCACACTGAGTGGATGTACAGCAAAACAGCACACACACAGCATCTGTGAAAGATACAGAAAAAGGATTTGAGCTCCTGCTATAAGCTACGCAAAAACTGAACCATAAACTACTCTCACTTACAGCCTTTTTGAATGCCCCCACTGCCCACATTTAGCTCTCCCTCTCAGTGGAAATGCGTAGCAGAGCAGATATTTTCTTAACTTTCCAGGTGACACCAGCTAAAAATTCTGCTAAAACTCTGACCCCAAAATAGCTAGGCCTACAAAATATGTCAAGGACATGCAAAGAAAAACATCATGGTTCAAAATATAAGCTTATAAAATCAAAATCACACCAACTTTACAGCTTCTATTACATATGCCAGTTGCTGCTGGATAAACCTAAATACTCAGGCTGGAAAAAAACCTAACTGCCGTATTTGGCCCATCTGGCACTTTTACCATTCTGACAATTTTATGCTGCTGTAGCTTCTTTTTCAGGTCATTCAAACTTGTCATTTTCTCTCCCAAGTGGATATGAAATTTATGTTGTTGCTTCCAGGAGACTGAAAACCTGGACTAAGACAGATCTTTGCTCTACCTGCTGGAGATTAGCGGAGTACCACAGAGAGCAAAAGCTGATGGTGTTGTACATCTGTGCATTCAACATTCAGTGGCACTAAGCCACTAGTCTCTTTTCTGCATGACCAACTGACTAATTACTTTACTTGGCCTTTCTGAGTCCTTTCAATTAATGCAATGTGCAGTTGCACAGAGTAATGGAGTCACCCATACAGAACAGAATCTGGGCCAGAATTAGGCTCCAAGTCCCAGAAGCACCTGTTACAAATACAGAATGTCCAGATGGTCTGGTCTTTGTAGGAAAGTGTCAAGAATTGACTTATCTGTCTTTCTGACTTTTGGTTTAAGGTCATAAACATGATTCTTTTGCAGCAGAAAGCCAATCATATTTAAGGAAAATAACCCCAACAAAACAAAACAAACAAACAAAGAAAACGAAGCCAAACCAAACTGGAAGGAAGCAAGGAAGGAAGAAAGGAAGGAAGGTAGGTAGAAAGGAGGCATAAAGTAGGAAAATAAGAGCTTTCAGCAATGCATAAACCAGGTGGTTATTACTTATACTGCTGTTAATATTAGCCATTATTTTTTCTATTAAAACAATCTTATTAGGAAGCCATGACTGCCATTGTTCCTGGTTATTTCTTGAGATATCCTAACTGCTTTTGGGATCTGACATAAAATTCTGTATTTCTTTCTCCATCTCATACAGCTCAGAAGGCATGGAATGCATACCCCATGGTTATTGCCAATTGAGAAAAGACACTCATGCATGAACAGTGCACTGTTAGAAAGTGAATTAACATTCAGGAGCAATCCTCACTGTTATAAACGCAAATAATTGATATTCTTAAAAAAAAAAAAAAAAAAGGGAGAGAGAGAGTGAAAGAAGAGCAGAATTTTCTAGTGTTTTGTAGCAAAATCAAAGCAAAATAAATGATAAGAGATTTAAATTTGAATTTACAAACTGTGGAATTCACAGTCACTAAATATTTCACATTTTTATGGTTTACAGCTGTGTTTAAATAAATCTATCTAATTATACGGAAGGCTGCATTGTAATCACAGGTAATCCCATTTGCCTGCCCAGCACATGATAACAATGAGATTGGCTCTTTATAATGGGTTATTAAGATTAACAAATGGGGTGGGTTTTGCATTTATCCTAAGGTTCCTTCCTTCCTTCCTTCCTTCCTTCCTCCCTTCCTTCCTTCCTTCCATCCATCCATCAGAAAATTNTCGTTTTTGCTGTTATCCTTACGTTCCTTCCTTCCTTCCTTCCTTCCTTCCTTCCTTCCTTCCTTCCGCCTCTATATGCCACTCAGTGTGAGAGTAGTAAGAGAAAGAGTGAGTTGAGGAAGGGAGAGTGGAGGCTATATCAGTAGTAGGAAAAATTGACTTAAACACATTTTCTGCCCACAAATTATTTCGCTTGTATCAAATATTTGTTACTCAATGTCTGCAAACTTTAAAAGCCTAAAACTGTAACTGCCATATCCCTGCATGATCACATAACACAGAAAAAGATATCACAATTAGTTTTCTGATTTCCTAACTCGAATTTTAACAAGAGTAGTAATGAATTCATATCAGTCATATGGGAAGCATGTCTATTTTTATTATTCATAAGTGCTGAAATAATACTGGCTACTATAAATATGTAGGAGAAATCCAGTATTTTTAGTCATAAATTACAGTAACTGACAGCTACCAGAAATAATTATGGATTTTTTTTTGTAGTTGATGCATTATTTTCCTTAGATTTTTGAGAAACTTTAATATATACTGAAGAAAATTTCTGTGTTTTCAGTGGCTCAAGAGACATATGCTACTTGAAATAAATCTAAATGAATTGATTCACATGATGTTTCAAAATGTGAATAATAAATATTTTACTGTATTTTTGGAACACTCTTTTCACAGAACCAACATTTGAATTTTAAAATGTGAAAAGACCATGGAATTGGCATGAGGAAAGGATTAGCCCAAGAACAGAAAATGCAGTGTATGCTCTTAGTTGTAAAAAGTGATAGGAAACGAAGATGTTATTTTGTAAAACAAATAGAAATACAACATAGGGCAATGTTGTTAACATTTCTTAAAGGCTGAGTCATACCTCATGTTTCATCCTCACTTTATTTATGTAGAAAACAGATGAAATACTGCATACCGTGAGTTCTAAGAAAGAACACTGGATCTACTGGGGAAGGGCTACCCCTGTGGGCATTTACCTGGATATTTTCTTTTAACATCATATTTGTGCATTCACCTGGTTGTATCTGAGCAGTCAGATGTGGAGCAGCGCTCACCTTCAAAGCCACATATGTAAGTAAGAGGGCATCATATGAGAAAAACACTGAGGCTCCTGCAGCTTCGTGCTCCCACGTGCAACCTGTAGCAAAGCTGAGCATATACAACCAGGAGGCACATGCATATAGATCACACGTGTTCACTGCATATATCATGGAATCATAGAATGGTTTGGGTTGGACGGGATCTTGCAGATCACCTAATTCCAATCCCCCTGCCATGGGTAGGGACACCTTTTGCAAGGCCAGGGTAAGCTCAAAGCCCCATCTGATCTGGCCTTGAACACTTCCAGGGATGGAGCATCCACAACTCCTCTAGGCAACCTGTTCCAGTGCCTCACCACTCTCACAGCAAAGAATTACCTTCTGATATCTAGTCTAAACCTACTTATTTTAGTTTGAATCTATTCTTCCTCAGTTCTTGTAAACAATCCATCTCTGTTGTAGGCTCCCTTCAGGTACTGGAAGGCTGCGATTAGGTCACACCCACATTCTTTTTTCCAGGATAAAAATTTATATATACATATATATACACAGATGTACTGAACAGCAAACTATTGACACATGACCGGGCTTTTTTAGCCCCTTACTAATTTATTTATCCATCCTTGTTCCTCCCCAAATCACCTAAATCCATTTTTCCTTCCTTTCATTCCTCCTCAAAACATCCCATATTAAGTTGGGCACTGCTGAAACACTCACCCTCTCAACCACTAAGTGTCCCTGTTACCACCTGTTGCTTAAGGTGGGGCAACTGAGGTTCTTGTAGATCCCTTGGGGTGGATTAGGGTGAAATTACACTGAATGACCAATGTTTATGTATATATATGTATAGCAGGTTTATTTTAGAAAAAATTGGTTGCAGTGGAAAGGAGGTGTGTAACTGTTTTGGTTATTATCTTTATAAAAGTATAAAGACATTACTTAAGAAAATATATAAGGAAGACAAAGAAAGAGAAAGGATAAGGTTAGGTAGCAAAGTTATCACCACCTGTGGATCCAGCGACAAGGTTTGATTGTTGCAATTTCTATGTCCATTGGTCACACTCTTGATCCATCAGGCATGGAGGAAGCTCCCAAACCACAAAGTTCAGTGGGTTTAATGTTCAAGTGGGAATGCCCAGGTACCTCCCCCAAGGGAGTTTTACACTGTCTGTTGCAACACTGTGGATGATGTGCAGTCCTCTGGTGGAAGGCCCCAGAAATGAGTCTAGAGGCACTTTGGGGATCTTTGATGGTTTCTGATCCCTTCTAAGACATGACAGCTGCTTCTCACCTCAGCATTGTTGAGCAGTTATATTGCATCAGAAGGGATAAAAACCCTCAAGCCTATGTGTCAATGTCCCAATATCTTCCCGGGGGGAAGTTTTACAACTGAGACAGCTGTGTAAGAGAGGACAGTGGCATGATAAAAAGCACTATCCCACCTTGGAGGATCTGCTTCTTATCAGACTCTTGGCTCAAAATCAGCTTCTCTCTAAACAAACATGGGTTTGTCTTGGTCATCAGTAATGAGGGAAGAGTATTATTTGGTCTCCCCCTCCCACTATTGTCTTTCTGTGCTCTATTGTGGTTGTGGAGGTAACCTCTTACCACATCAATTAGAATGTTTATCTGCTAGTACAGGCAGTCTACTCAGTAGTCAGTTTCTAAAGACCAGCTTGTCTCCATTGAAAAATGTGAACTGACTGAGAGCAACTGTGAGTAATCACAACTGAAAAAAAAAAATGTATTTTAGAAACACCACTTTTATTGGACAGGTGAAATGCTGGTGGAACTGCTGTGCCAACTCTTGTGTCATCACACATGCAATTGTTTTAGAGCAAGGAATATTGCAAGAATTTAGCTGCAGTTTTACATGTATTATGCAAAAGAAATCTATTTATCCTCCTAAATAATAGGACTTAATAAATGAATCTTTCTAATTGTTAACTACAAAAAATATATATAATATAAACTTATTTATATATACCATTTTTATATCTACACTATAATGGACACAAGAAATATTATATATATATGATTAAAAATGACAAATTAGTGGTTTCATGTGGTTTTTTTGTTTGTTTATTCTCATCTCACACAGTGTGAAATTTATCCCACCTAAATTCTCATGTCTAACAGCTCAGCCTTTAAATCCAAGTCATGACAGACTTTCCTCATAGTCATGTCAGAGAAATACATATCTCCAGGGTGAGATATATCTATTAACATAGGCATCTGAGAGAAGTAAAATGAATCAGTATTATCATCTCGATGAGCTTACTTTTGTTCATTAATTCAAGCTGACTAGCAAAGCTTAGATATCAGTATTTTAGGTAAATAAAGTAGTTAGAATCCAGCATCACGTAACAAAGGTAGAAAGCAGCTGTCAGAGAACATCTCCACATCCATCTCAAATGTGAAATTTTCTTTTATTACATCCTTTCCATAAGGCAAAATGCAATAAATGATCCAGAAATTAAATGTTGATAGCATTTTCTATTTCCTTTGAAAATGGCTTTGTGAAATTCATAGTCATGGGCACACTGGTAATTTAAAAGGATAAGACCTAATTTCCTGGAACCTACCAAATCAGTATCTGACAGAGAAAAGACATTTTTACAGTATCTTCCTAACTTGATTTGACATAAATATGAAGGAAGAATTAACATCCCAAAGCATGTCATGCCTCCACTCCTACCTGTTCAATCAGCGACAGGCTGAAGCTGTAGCTCTCTTCATCTTTCTTAATAACAGCATAAGATCCTTTGGTCAAAGATGCACCTGGAATCAAAGTCCTCATTTAATTATATCTGCTTTAAAAAAGCCCATAACCTTTCTAAGAATCGTTAACAGTTTGCTATACTCAGACCTCTTCATCTGCATCTGCCTTTCTGAATAAACACTGTGACAGAACCTGAAGTCAGGTAAGTACCCTACATTTGGATTAGTTGCCTAGAATGCCTTCACAATAAAATGGATACTTAGAAGACGTAATCCATCTTGTCCAAAATCTGGCATCTAGAATAGACTGTATCAATAATGCCTCGTTGTGGGAGACTGGAGGAGCAGTTGACTGGCTCAAAACAAACATTTGGGAAGTGTTGGGGAACAGGGTGAGCTCTGTATAGGTGGGATGGGATGGCGCTCTGCTCCCCCGGCACCCTGGAGCCCTCTCGCGCTGCGCTGTGAAGTGCGCGAGCATTGGAAAAGTCAGTGCTGAGCACCACTGTAATGGGTGTGGCCAGCTGAAAGGGCCAGCTGGGAACATTCTGGCTCTGTGTAAAATGAAGGCACCAGACTTTAGTGCTGAAGTCAGAATAAGCCCCCATGGAGAAGGGCCCCAGCAGACCAGAACAGATAAAAGGACAGTGACGTGTGCTGCAAGGCACACTCTACTACCCTGGGTTTGAAAGCAGCTGAGAAAATGCTGAATCCTAGAGTGGCAATGACCCCTCTTCCTCTTCCCCTTCCCCTTCCTCCTCCTTTCCCTCTCCCTCTTCCTCTCCCTCACCTATCTTCTCCTTGAAAGGTTTTGTAAGCCAGACCAAAATTTCCTGTCAATGCCTTATTAAGTGCCTTGTTGTGTCTGGATAAGTTAAAGATGGCTAATTTAAAATTTGCCGCGTGCCGTATTCAGTTGGAATGTTCTAAATGTTGCAAGAAGTTGTTATTAAACCTCCTGAGAATTTTGTTGTTTTTCCTGTGCACCACCCAGAGTAAATCCTAGTACATTCCCCTAAACCCGATGAGTGGCCTGTGTCATGACACTTGTTTATTGTTCATCTTTGAATACAGAAACCTAAAGTGACTTGTTCAGTTGTACGTATGTGCTCGGAATCTTTTCCCAATTGTTCTGAATATTCTCCTCTACTTGGTATAAAAAATCATTAACACTCTACTTGGTATAAAAATCACTATAACTCTTTCCTTTTACTGAAATCAATATTTTACAAAATATTTCTTCAGATGACACTCAGCTGTGGGACGAAGAAAATATAGGCTTGATTGTATACAGAAGACCAAATTTAGATGCTGTATACAGACAAGCTTCTTACTAAAAATATTTGAAGGAAGTTTTAAATTTCATGAAATATAAGAGAAACTTCTGGCAGGCAATTCAAGGTCTCTTTACTTGCTGGATTTGCAAAGGTGATCCTATGCTTTGAACTCTTCTGTTTTATACTTGATTGATAATAGAAAAAAAATCTCATTTAGGTATCTAAACCCAGGGTAATTACATTCAAATCAATCTGTGCTACTTACTGCATTGCTTTTATGTCCATACTCCATTATGCCTGGGTTTTTATTGCTACATCTAAGAGAAAACACAAAGGGGCATGATTTAGCTTCAGAAAAGCCTATGAAATATCCATGCCTTTCTACATCTAATTAGTTTGTCAGCAAATTCTGCCTTAATTCATGTATATATTTTTCTGATATCCAGCTGTTTAAAATAAGGAAAGTTTATCCCTTAAACTGGTCCTTTCAATTTATATATATTTCAGTTAAAATTATGGGTGAAAGTAGTATTAAATTCTCCTTCTATGAGAGAGAGACATGCTTAGTAGATAAGGGAAAGGCTGTGGATGTGGTCTATCTAAGGCAAAGCATTTATATGTCTATCTAATGGAAAGCATGTGACATTGCCTCTCAGCATTCTCCTGGAGAAGCTGGCTGCACATGTCTTGGATGGGTGCACTCTTTGCTTGGCACAATACTGGCTGGATGGCTGGGCCCAGAGAGTGATTGGTGGCTGGTCACCAGTGGTGTTCCCCAGGGCTCAGTGTTAGGGACAATGCTAACACCTCTATCAATGTTTAGATAAGGGGATTTAAATGCATCCTCTGAAAGTTCAAAGATGACACCAAGTTAGGTGGGAGTGTTGATCTGCTGGAGGGTAGGAAGGCTCTAAAAGATCTTGGCAAACTGGAACAAAGGGCTGAGGACAACTGTATGAGGCTTAAAAAGGCCAAGTGCCACGTCTGGCACTTGAGTCACAATAACCCCATGCAGCACCACTGGCTTGGACAAGAGTTGGTTGAAAGCAGCTCAGCAGAAACAGATTTGGGGATGCTGCTCGACAGCCAACAGGTATGAGCCAGCAGTGTGTCCAGATGCTCAAGAAGGCCAATGGCATCCCATCTTATATCAGAAATAGTGCGGCCAGCAGGGCTAGGCAAGAGATTGTTCCACTGTACTCAGCACTGATGTGACCACGTCTAAGCTCAGGCACGCTGAATGTTAGGTACAGTAAGATCAAGAATTCCAGTGTGAGAGTGGACTGAAAAAGTCATGTCATCTAATCTCAGAATGGGCTTCAGTGTTACAGGAGTTGAGATTCTGCTCACAATTATCTGGTATTGAAGTGAAAAGCACTGAAAATTAGTATTTTAGTAACTAAGATATTTCTGTTCTCATGAATTAAACAGTGGCAGAAAATCTTCTCAGGCTGAAATTTGACCATTTATCCAGCTGTGTTCTTAGAAGTGCCTTTGGCACGGATTTTGATCACGGGAAAAATTCAGAACTAGGCAGGGGCCATGGAGCAACTTCAGCATTGTTTTTTTTGAAATTCAGAGTTTAAGACTATTGGCATAGGCTGTTCTATTCCACTTTGTCTTGGTGCTAACTTAGTTTGCTAGCACACATGCAACTCAGACAGTTTCCCTGATGTTAATTTGAGGATAGGTTTTTAACGTATTCTTTCGTTTTATTTTGGTTTCAAACTCATCAAGATAGAGTCCGTGTATCACAATAATAGTATCAAAATCTTTCCTTGTATTTTAAGGGAATTCAAAGTGAACCATCCAGGTTTGTAAATTTAGTTCTGTGCCCAAGCTTCTGTGTGAATAGGAGTCATAGCTAAGCAAAAGTTAACATATGACAAGGGATAGTATGGTAGTCTAGTCAAGAATTATTTCCTTTACTCTTTCAGATAGAAATTCTGCTGTTAAAGAGGGTTTTCTTATGATTTACTAAATGAGGACCAGGTGTTAATTTTTATCTTTTTCTTGGTTTAAGTTAGAGCAAATATTGCACCTCCAGAAAGATATTAATATCCTTAACCCATCTAGAAGAGCTAGAAAAGACCTTGGCAAACTTCTATTATTTTGTGTTCTTTTTGTTACTCGAAATTTTTCAGTCAAATTCAGTCTTTAGAGGCATTACTCTAACTCTCTTGGGAAAACTAGTGTTTTAAAAAGGAGATATCAAATTGACAACATTAGTAACTAGGGCAGAATAGATTTCATCTGATTATCAAGATTGAGTGACATTACCTAGATGACACAAAATGCTTGGATCAAAAAATACAGATCTATTGCCAGATGAAAATGTTATACATTTTGTTCATATAATATTTCTTTTTTTTTTTAATATTTGTCATCAGATATATCTAATTACTTATTCATTATTATATATAACCTTCTCAGTATAGTTCTGAACATGGAAAATAGTTTTTTAGTGATAAATTCTTTACCTCCTCTAACAAAGGGAGTACATGATAATGCATGCCGACTCTTGCTGAAATCTTGAAGCGTGTGCAATTTGTAGAGAATATCTAGCTTGGAAAACAGGAACAGCAATTCCAGGAGAAATGCTGTTTTTACATAATTCATTAGATCTCTATATTTTTCCTTCTCCCAGGGGCTTGGATGTGTGTGACCTTAATAACTTCAGTGATATCACCTCTAAATTACAGGGCAATGAGGTAAGTCATGCCATCAATGATACATTGTGCCTGCCTGAAAGATTGCCTTAGAGGCTTCAGAGCTGAAATCCAAACATCTTTCTAAACAGATTTCTTTTTTTTCCCTATGAGGTCCTTGCAGACAAAAACCAAACACCCTGCTCACAGATAACTTATGGTCTTAGTACTATACTGTGGCATGCTTATCTTCTGGTTCTGCTTGTGCATGCAATACACAGAGAGCTATCCTAGCAGAGTCACTATTTGCATGGATAGAAAATCTACTCTTGAGGGAGATTTTAGGGAGTAACTGAGGCTTACCTCTGTTACCTACATGATTCCTGCTAAAAGTGAAGGAAGGTGTGTAATTCTAGTGCCTGAACGTGGTGGCATCTTAGATATTACATATTAACATGTGGCCGATACCTGGCAGCCACAGATATCCCAATTCTCCTGAAGATCCTGGGTCATATATGCCAGCCCCATGGGTGTGTTGCATGCATTTTGGTAATTTAAATGGTGCTACATGACATATGACTACATGACACTACCCAAACTGTTCCCTTGATTTGCCATGTGAATTAATCTTGAGTTGCAGACATGGAATCAACAGAAAGTTACAAAATCTATGGGAAGAATGGCATTCAAAGTGAGACAGATAATATTCTAAAGTTTCGCAAGCTCCTTTTGGTTTGTAAAAGCCTGCCAAAGTTTGAATATGTTAACAAACATTATCTCAGCCCTGTAAGGTAGAAGAGCAGGTTGAAAATTTCAGGGGCAGTCTCCTCTAAAATGTCTTCACATATCAAACTTAGCCTGACTGCTGCCAGCATGGTTGTATTTATTTATTTATTTGCTGAAAATGCTGTAATGACAGATTCTCTTTTGTTACGTGAGGGGGCCCGGGAGGAGAAAGGACGACACTGACCCTCGGAGATGAAGCAGATCAAGAGAGATTTATTTTTTCGGGAGCCTCTTTATATAGGGAAGATTCAAAAGTTCCCGCCTTGCCTCCCGATTGGCTCGAGTTATAGCCTGGGCAGTTCCTTGGCCAGTGATTCATGCTGTGTGCCATTGGTAGAGGTCTTTAACAGACAGCTCAGCCAGGGGCACAGACAGGCTGAACTACGGCAACACACTTTCCTCTTTCTGCTGTTATCAGAAACAGAAACAGCAAATACCTTTATCTTCTATTCTTCTTTAGGCTCCCAAAATGTGTGTTTTATCAACCGTTTCCTTTTGCAGCATGTTCTCTCTTTGACTTCTGATTTTTTCTTTGACTTATTGGATCCCATACTGGTAGTCCTTGTCGGCTGTCATTCATTTTAACAGCTAAAATTTGTTTTGTAATACTGTCCTCGTTGTGTCAATTGTTTCCTGCTCAATCCCATAAAAATGTGCAATGTAAGCACAGGATTTTGCCTGTTAATCACACTGCACAAGGGAGTGCTGTTTAAATTGGTAATGCAATGGCAGAGACACATATGTGCAAAATAGTGGATCTCATACTCTGAATCAATACAGCTGCAAGTGAAGCAGTGTAGAATAATATGAATCTGCTTTCCTCTTCAAACTATTACTATAGTCAACTCCAGCAACCTTGAATTTAATAACTTCTTAGGAATGAAAATGTATTAAACTTCAATGCATCTGCAGTAAAAGGAAATACTTTTTTTTTTTCTATTTCAAAATTCTGCTATAGCAAAAAATATATAAGGGTCCATTTGTCTCTGGGCAATGATCTTAAAGAAAATGGTAATACAACTCCATAAAATCTGCTAGGCCATCAGAATCTGTCTTGACTTTATTTGCTGTCTGCACTGGACACAGATCCTGGTCTGCTTGTGCCCCAACTCCCAAGCACAGTTCATGTAGCTGCTTTTATGACTGAAATACAGACAGACATCTGGATAACTTAACTTATGAACATCTGAACACCTGATGCAAGCCTAAATTTTTAACAATCATTTTTATGAAGAGTTCGGGACTGGATGTTCATAATAATCATGGGTGTGCTACATAATTGCAAAATCCAATTAAACAGAATAATTAAGGCTTTTTTTTTCCCTGTATTTTGATATTGAATTAGGAAGGATTTAAATCTAGAAGGATGCCACGTTTGAATATCTTTTCAAGGTATAAAAGATACAGTTTCTGACAGCTTTTGATAAAATAATATTTTGCAAAAATAATTTCTTCCTGCTCATAACTGCTGTATAGTAGCACAAAGGTATAATATTGTTCAGCTCTGTGAATGCAGTGAATTCATTGCTTATAAATAGACCTGCACAACAAAATTTCTCTGTTCAAGTGATAGATATTTATTCAGCTACATTTTTCTTCATCTTACAAAGGACAGGATTTTCAAATTACATACATAGCATACATTTATAGGTTTAGAAAATCTTTATATTCCTCCTGTAAAATAGTTTTGAATGCCAGTGTACTGAAAAGCAGCCACTAACTAACAAGAAATCGCTTGTATTCAGAATTTCAAAGTATTCAATTCTAGTGTTTAGAGCAGACATAGAATCTCTTTTTGGAGAAGTAAGAATGCTCGATAATGTAACTTTCCTGTAAGCAAGAAATGTAAATATCTATTACTACAGATTACATAATGAATTTATTTTTGTTATTTCTGAATGAATAAGACATGACTTTTACTCAGGATTTTTTACAAGTAGTAATTGTTCTGCTGTACTAATTTTAATTCCTCAACATAGTATTTTGAAGGACTGAGAAAAATTAAGAAATAAAATTTTCTGAAAGCTAGGATATTTATAAAATATTTTACATTGAGAACTCTTTACTTATAAATGGAAAACCCCAATGATCTAACGCTCTTAAACAAAATGTTAAGTTCTTGTTTTGTTTTCATAGGTTACAGTCCAGATATTTCTTCATTTCTACCAAAAATTAATGTTAAAATTAAGTGAATCACAATTATAAACTCTTATATAACTATCCAATCTCTGAAATGCCAGCCTGCCATACATATCCTAAGGAGTTCGGATAGATTTTCATCATTTGGGAATGCCATAGAGATCCTCATGTCTCTGGATATCAGAACAGTTTGTACACAAGCAAGTAATGAAACACTAATTTACCATCTAAGGTAAACACACATAGGAGATTTAAGTCAAGAAAAGTGTGTATGTAAAAGGCAAAAATCAGATCATGATTTGATGTACTATAGCATCTCTTTTCTAGCTATCAACTTTTGTTGAGAATCTGCACATCTGGCTTCTTGACTAATAGAGTTGTAATTATGTGCAAAACATCAATAAGTTAGGAGATAATGATGTCATCTCGGGCCATAAGAAAAATAAAAATCCAGAAGACAAGTAGATTTCAAATACACATTTTTCTGAATGTTCTTATATTCATGAAAGTCACCAAAAATGTGGTCAATATAGTCCCAAATGTATGGAAGACTAAGACCTAAGTCCTAGAACTTAGAGAGAGGAAGTTGATGGCCAAATGGGATACCAGGATGTGGAAGACTGCAAGAACCAACTCCTCAGTTGTGGTGAGAGAAAAGGCCTCTCCCAGGATGCCCTGCACTCTTCTGCAGGTGTACCCCAGTTTTACCTCCCCAATGGGTTCTCTGTTTCCCTGCCCCTTTTCTCCCCTACAGGGTCAAGTTCCAGATTGTTCTCCCTTCCTTGGTTCCCCATTGATCCCTGCCCCCTAGCCACTCTTCCCTATCGCCGTGTTGGCCCACACACCCTGGCCCCTCCCGTGTGCCGCCCCTGAGTCCTCAGATTGTTGGCCCTGATGCTCTCCTGGCCCCTTGCCTTCCCTGTGTAAAACCCTTATACCCTCCCAGTTTCGTGGTTCTTGGTTACTGGCTTCTTCAGCATGTGGATTCAATAAACTGCGGCTGGAATACCATACACAGGAACCCCTCCTGCCTCCGTAGCCTTATTTCCAGCGGCTGCGCGTGCGAGTGTGGTGAGCCTCCTCAGCCTGACTGGAGCGCCTTCCCCTGTGGAGATGCTTGCAGGAAGGTTGCGGTGCCGAGCCACCTGAGCCGCGCTGCAACACCAGGATACCTCAGAATATCTTGTATAGCACTAAATAACTACAAATAGGCAAACGATGCTTACCATATCAATACATGTCAGGTTTTTTTTAATGATACTATATGGAATCACCTTCAAAAGATCAAATGGAGAAACATTTTGATGGGCTACAGAAAAAGAAAAGTGCCAAATATTTGCTACTCCATCAAGTTTAGAACACTGTAGTTTGATTGTGGTGTGTCTAAATATAAGCAGAGCTATTCTACATAATAAGGAAAGTTGTGGGTTAAACAGAAGGATGTCACCAAATAGTATTGCCTACTCAAAAATTATTAGAATTTCCCACCCTGAGCTACCTGTTTCTTCCATGCACAAACCTTTCTTTAGTAACTTACTCTTCTTCAGATTGCCTGAACATTAAAATCTAATACCATTCAGAGAGCTCTGGAGCAAACCAGACACACTGGTGTGGAATTGGGGGAGGCAACGAGGACCCTGGAGAGATGCTGGCCTTACTGGTGCAACTGCTGAAGGTTGCGTAGTGTGTGGCAGTTGAACTGGGAGGCTGCTCGCTGTTCAGCTGGAAGGCTAGATGGCTTCCTCTGGGGATGTTAGCAGTGGTGTCACAGGACTCAAGTGAAGATCAGATGTCTAGCAGTGTTTCAAAAGACAGAAGTGTCCTACATGATCTCTAGAACCTTTTACAACTTATTTTGTGCTTAAAAAAAATCCAGATAAAATGTTACATTTATACATAGATAAATCAAAAAATCTGTATCTATATTTGAAACCTGTATTTTAATAAAAATTACATCAATCACATGACAACAGAAACCTTTAGAGTACACTTTCTAAATCTCAAATAAGGCCTTGCCAATATATAAGAAACTGAGATACAATATTTTAAACAGTATTAATTTTGATGTAGCTTTGAGGAGAGGGGGGGAAGTGGTAATTTGAGGTGGTGCGGTCACCCTACATTAACCTTCCCCACTTAATAAGTTAATTCAACCTACATGAGGAGTAGATATAAACCATCAAGTATCACAATTACTGTGTTTATTCAGAACATGTATCTGTGACTTCAAAAGGGTGTAAGGAAATGGAAAACTCGAATTTGAAGGTCAAATTATTCCACAGAATAACTCCATTGCTGCCAGCAGAATTATTATGAGTATGCATTTGCTTTCCTGTCATAAGTGGCATAAGGAAAAGAGAGAAACAGTTTTACGGAGCTTCTAAATTAGCTCCATCTCATTTCTCCCATCTAGTCTGCCCCAAATTAATTCACCCTGTCTTCCATTGCTGCAAATAGGAAGAAATGAAAAACAACCGAAACTACAACCACGCTTCTTGAAACACATTTGTCAGTGGCAATTTTGAATGGAACATTTCCCACCTAAACAGGTATTTGATTAATTTGTTCATGTTTAAACAAGAACTCTAGAGACAGAACCAAAAACATCTTTGTTTTTCAGATTACAGAACCTGGAATAGAAACACTCCTGATCCGTCTGGAAAGGCTAAATAGACGTGCAGCCCCATCTGTGTGATATGACATCGGCATCAGTGCCATAAGTGCCATGGAGGAGAGAAAGAGGGGAGAAGAATTCTCAGTTGTTTTTTTTCCCTTGTATTGCCTACAGGATCTGAGGATCTGTGTTCAAATTAAATTAAAAGATTAAAATAGTATAATTTGGAGCAGTGATTGTTATTGGCATTTATGAAAGGCAAGCTTGGGCAATGGTGAATTTCCACTGAAGATCAGCTCTGGAGAGCTGATGTCTAATCTACCAGTTCTGTGAATATTACTTGGTGATTAGGCATTGACCGTAGCAAAATAGAAGGTTTGGTGCATTCCTCTGGCTAAGCTGGTTTGTCTCAGTACCGGCACAAAACAAAGACATTTTTTGAAGCTGCTTCCGTCAGTGCTTTTGAACTAAAACTTTTGTTGTCGAGAGGAGCCCACATTGCTCCAATGATGACACTATATTTTTTTCCTAATGATCTGAATTTTCCTAATGAGCCCTTACTCCCATGGCTTTTCATATGTATTCTGACGGAAGCAAAATATCTATTCAGAAGGAAAAAAAAAGATCCATTTTTCAGTTGTTTTGTTGTGGTGATATGCGGAAAAACTCCAAAACTCGTGAGTTGTAAAGTAGGTTTGTTTATTCCAGCGCTGGGCTCATGGGGGATCGCTCCTCCAAAGACATGCGTGCTGTCAGCAGCCTTCGTCTCTGTATATATCCTCTGAACAGTTACATAGGTATTAAGTTACACAATACGCCTATACATATTCATAACCTATCCCAGTTTCGTATTATAATGAGCTCAAAAGTCATTTCCATATGCCCGCGCTTGCGCAGTGCCTCCTGGTGGTCACAGACCAGGATCTCTGGGATGAAGTAATGGTCTCCCTCAGATGAAGTAAGGAGTCTTCCTCTATCTGAACTTTTTACCTTGCCTTCTTGTGTATGCTCTCTGAGCTCCTGGACAAAGTCCAAACCCCAGAGCTGGCTCAGGCTGGTTCCAGGGTCTGAAAGCAGGATCTTTGGTCACGGTTTCTTCTTCTTATCAATGGCCCTGCATCTTCCCTTACACCTTTCTTTTCTGCTTGTCAAGCACAGTAAATGTTACGCAAGCATAAGTGTTAAGCAAGTGATAAGCAAGCAGCTGCAAAACTTAGCAATGCCTGTGATCAGCAATTAACCCTTAAAGCTCCAAGCCCCCTGTATCAGTGGTATATATATTTTTTTTTAATCTATGGACCACTTGTTAAAATCTATCTAAATATATGGATTTTGGGAGATTGTCATAGTATTACCGATGAAAATATACACATCAAAGATTCAGTAAACTTTTCCCTATTATTTTTTTCTTAACTGTGAAGAAAATTACTGCCATATCAGAACTGAAAAGAAAGAAATCATAAATCCAAATATACAAAAATAAATACCTGAATGTTTAGCAATTTTCTCAGAGAAAAGCAGTGCCATAAGAAGTGAGCTGTTATTTAAAAATAAATCTGTGAAGCATGATGCAAGACAAAGCCAAATTGTGTGTGCAATGATTTTCTGTGTGCAGTAGGACTAGTTTTAAAGCTTCATTAGCAATTGTCTGTTTAATTAGGCTTGCAGTACTGCACATCCAAATACCCCGTGTTTAACCCTCACTTGGACTAATAGTTGAAATTGCTCTTGAGGTAGTATTTCCATGTATTTACATTCATGTTATTGCACATTAGTGTGACTCAAAATGCATGCTTTAAATGCACATAGTCACAAGACAGTACTCAGTCAAGAGGACAAAATAGTCAGCTTGCTTTCTGTTAAGGAAGAGTAAGATTAATCCAGGAGATTAACTGAGATTGGCACAGTCAATGAGATTTTTTTTTTACTATTTCAATTGGAAAACTTTAAAATTAAAAAAAAGAAAATTGTTATTTCAGAATTTTGATTGAAAATTCAATATATTAATCCTGGAATTAATGAAATGAAGATGTCTCACATGTTGTTCCTTCACATATTTTATGTTCATATTCTCTACTTGTTTTGAGACCTGCTTAGAATATGTCCTATACCATTTCCATATCAAAAAGTAATGATGAGGACTCATAGAAACGATGAGTACTGAATATGGCACATGAAGGAAAGCATAGAAAAAGACAAGAAATTTGACAAGTACTGCATTACTTTTCACAATTCACAAAAAGAAAAAAAAAACCAGAATTTGCAAATTACTGATGGAAGATATAGGTTTTCAATCAACAACATTTGAGCTTTTTAAAAAAAATCTAGCTAGTAGAAATGTGTCCTGAAAAAAGATATTTGAAAGAAAATACATAATTTGTCTATTTTATCACATTTAAGAAATTCATCTGCTGGAACCAAGTGCATTTAAACAGACTTGCAGTATCATTTTAGAGTAATGAATTCCAGTTGAAGGAAAACCAAAAATTTAAATAAAGATAAATTTTATACTTTGAAAATATCACTTCCATCAATAAGAGTGAACACATGACCAACTCAGATCTCATTTCGTGCTGCTTATTTTCTGTATATTCTCTATGATTAAAGTCACAGGAAGCTTAGGTGCTAAGTATTCGTATCGTTAACCAATATGAACTACTAAGAAATGCCAGTTTCTTAATAAGAAAAAGAAGGAAGGAAGCCTTCTGAAGAGTGGCTAACTTTATGAATTCTTTGCAAGACATTAGCTGGTTACAGTAAAAGATGTCTTTCTGCAGAGTAGACTCTCGCACTTGGGAAGTACATTTATGTGTTTATGCTTTGGAGCAGAAGTGCACTTAAAGCTCCTAGTGTTGAAATTTTAGAATTTAGTTGAGTTGGCTTCTAATTATTATGCACTTCTTATCTGACTACTAAAAACATGAAAGTAGAAGCAAAGTCTCCCTGTGTGAAGACAGTCTAAATGAAAAAGATTTCTTGTTTAGTTATAGCTGATACTGGTTCTTTGATTTTCTACGATTAGAAGACTTAAATTGAATGACTGCCATTAAGCATAAATGCTGCAGTAGTTAATCCCATGCTCAAACTCTAAATATATCTAGCATTTGTGGGTACTGAATGAGTAATATTCTTCTGTGTAGGCTCCCAGACTGTACCTAAAAAAGTATTTTTGGTAGAAGGCAAATATGTCCCTCTGTATTTTATCAGCTAAATCAGTACATATACATTTTATCAGTGATATATAAACACTGTTTATACATACACACACAGGCATTTCTCACTAAGTGATATAGAGCTCAATAAAGGAACTGTAAGTGTTACCTTAAATTTTACAAGTAGTCTTTTGA
The DNA here is from genome assembly GCA_013390045.1 of Picathartes gymnocephalus. Classification (NCBI taxonomy): domain Eukaryota; kingdom Metazoa; phylum Chordata; class Aves; order Passeriformes; family Picathartidae; genus Picathartes; species Picathartes gymnocephalus. Next base: position 31,184 of record WEKY01059098.1, read on the forward strand.
CAGGCCCATTTTTAATATATACACTGAAGGATAATCAAGACTAATTTAGGTTGTAATCATTCAGTATAATGTCTGAAACAGATATTAACTTTCACAAAAGGTTTATTTTTAGTAACCTCTGTTTAAGCTGTTTAATGAAAGCAGCAGACACACTTTGTACTGTGCTATTGAGTAGAAGCTGATACCAGAAATACTATAGATACTATGGAGTTTTGTTAAAAGTAATGTAATAAGCAGAGAGACTGTGGATTAAAGGATAGTGGTCTGATGTCTAGTCACTTTCCTGCTTAACATCTACTTTTCTTGGTGCAGAAATATAAAAAAATCCCTAATTTAAGACTTCTAATGAGAAAAATCTACCTACCTAACTGTGGAAAATAAGAAAAGTGTAGGTGTTTGGATACTTTATGTGATGTGAAAATGGGGTATTTATTTTTCCTGCAAATGTGTTTCAGTTGTAATTTCAGCAGAAATTTCTTAGAGTTTCTTGCTTTCAGTATTTCTTGCAAGTTTTTTTAGAGGGAAATAATTACAACAGTAAATCCTGGTTTAGATATCAAAGTGTAAATATACTTAACTGCATATCATCCTATTTAAAGAATGTGGTTCTCATTGTTACTGCTAAACACACTAATTATGATTATTTTTAGATTTGGTGTAAGTTAATTTCCCTTAAATTTATCCAATGCATTGCCCTCCTTGTGCTGGAAAATATTTTTTTTTCCTAATTCCATTTTAAAATAAAATATCAGCAGGGGGTTTTCTGGGTTTTAGGTTTCTAATAGCACAAGGGAAATCTAGCCACACATATTTTCCTTTTCTCAGTTTGAGATGCATCCTAAAGGAAATTTTTATCTTTCTGTTGGAAAATATGTCATTCTTGTCTGAATTTCAGAAGTCGTAATGAGATTGGTGTTCAATGAAAAAACATTTTATAAAACCTCTCACTCAAAGTAATGTTTTTATTCTCCTTAGTAGTGTCCCTGCTGAATAAATCATATTTCTAAGCTGATTTTACTGGTTACTAATGCTTATAAAATGAAAGTACTGATGGATAACAGTGTTATTCAGTATTCCCATGATCATTTCAGGAAATTTTTTGGCTAGGCAAGAATCATACAAACACAGGAAATAAACATGAAAACCCTGTGCAAGGGATATGTGAAACAATATTTTTATATCTAAGACAGTCATATTGTTATTTTAGGTTTTATTTTACTATTTTTCTTTTTTATGAAATTAAGAAAAGAGTTGATATTATTATCATCTGACCCCTTTGCTAAAAGTGTCAATTATATCACAGTTCCAGAGGTATTTCCATTACAATAATGTCTGCAACTTGTTAGGTGATACCCCAACAAGTCAGAAAAAAACCCTTAAATATTTCGGTTCTTGACCACTTTCAATTTTTTGGTTGATTAGTTGAAAAGTAAGGCAAAATAAAGAAATCACTATATGTAAGAATGCAAAGAGATATCTTTGCAGAATGTAGACCCCTAATTTCACAGAACAGTCTGTTTAGCTCTGATACTGTATTATAAATATCAATTAGAGTCCTGTGTAGCTTTGTAGTAAAAATTTTCTCTATATAGCCAACCCAAATAAAAATACATAAAAGATAGGAAAACAGTGCAGTATTGCCTTTCTTGTAATATCTAAAATCAGTTGTCACTAACTTATGTACTACATATTTCCATTTTGATCCCTTGAAATATGGTGGCCTAATTCCATTTTAGCAGAGATGAATTTTGCGGTCTTCTACTTCATGGAGTTTATGGCCTCACAAAGCACAAACTTAACTCTGTAGTAGAAGTAGGTTTAGACATGTACCCTGTAGAGAGGTCATTCTTGTTCTTTGAAGCTCAGTGTTTACTCCTACAAAAGCTTTGCTTATGCTGTTTTAGCAAGCAAAAGAGACAATATTTCAAGTGCATGCTTGGCAGGAGTCATTCCAACATAGTCTGGAAGAAGGTAGCTAATACTGGCTTGCAAATTGAATAGTGTCAGCATCATAACACATTTATCAAGGAATGCAAAAATAAAATCCACAGAATTAATACTGATAATTTTCACAAAGTTCATAAAATAGTAGCAGTATAATGCAATGAATAGCCAAAACCTGTCTCCGTGGAAACATCAGTTATAATAAAGTACCTGAAATTAATAATGTAACATTTCAGGTTAAGTATTCCTGCAACTTAAAACTGTTCAATTCACAGGCAAGGTAGGCACAGTTTAAAGGACTGCCTTAAGACACAGTCCCTCCTAAACCTGGCCTAAGTGAACACTTCATAATTTCACTTATGTAGTAGCAACAGTTATGCTGTCAATTATTGTTTCCTCTGTGTATCTTAGAAAAACAAATAGAACCTGATCTTACATAGATTTGTACATATTATGTCACCCTTCAGATACCAAATATGGGATTCATTTCACAGGACAGCTACTGCTCCAGGAAGATAAAAAATCTCTTTTAGCTGAGGTACCAGGTCTACCACTCCTAGATGGCACCATGTGCAGTATTCCTCAAGACTGCAGGAAATAACTGTTCTCTCTTAGAACCTCTTATACCACATGATCCTGAGTATTGTCCCGGAAAAGTCTATCTGTTGTTGCTGGATCCATAAGGATGAGGATAGCTTAGACATGAGAATGATCTGCTAGGTCTCTTTAACAGGCACACAATGAAGGATGTTTTTTATAGGCTGCTTGGAGGTATCTCACAAATTTAGATCAACGCCATGACCTGTGGAGCAGCAGCATCTGGCTCATGGAACGAAAGAGAGGTGGTTTCATTTTGGTACAACCAGGAATCATGCTACTTGGTGAGACAGTCTATCTTGAAAACTAAATTACCCAGATGGGCATAGCTGTATTATTCATCCTTCATCACAACTCCCGAAAATCAAAGACAGGTCAGAAAGGTAATTGTGTGTTTTGAGAGAAATATATTTCAAGTGCTGATGACAGCTGCCTAATGATGACAGAAACCCTCCTTCTATTGTGATTTTACCTGTTTAAATTTGGGTACTCCTAGCAGGGTAATTTTTGGGGGAGGTTATTGTATTTAAGTGGTTTATTTGTTGGTTTCTTGTTTTGGGGCTTATTTTAGAGCAATCCTACAATATTATTCTTCTCCCTGTCCCATACACTCTCATATCTAGTTTGTTTGCTTTCCTACTCATGGTGACATACACTGCATCATCTGCTAGTATGAAAATTGGAACAAATAGCCTTTGATGGCAGAGCCACAACATAAGTGAAAGTTTTGTGTAATCTTTTAGACTATTCTTCACATTTTACATTTCTGTCATGACAGCTTCATTTAAACCTTATGCAATCTTAGGGGAAAATGGAAATATGTTATCTTTATTTTTAAATGATGTGACAGGACTAAAATCGAGGAAATGCCTTCCCTGACTGCAAAATCATATTTTCAAGAAAACTTTTTTTTTATTACAGCACTATCAGCTATATGTAAAAAGTTTGAGGTGTCGTTTCAATTAGATAAATGAAAAATTAAATATAAGACATTCCCTAGCTGTCAGAATTTACTTGAAATTCAAGCTTTCTGTGCAACTTGTCTGTATGTTCAACTTTCTGTTACAAAATGTACGTAATGCTTACAATATTTTTTATACCCTTGAATGAACAAAGATATATAAATCATAGAATTATACCAGTGGGAATGGTAGAAAATATAAAAGAAGATTAATCCTAACACACTCTCCATATTAATGAATTTCATGGTTCATGTTGGAATGTATAACATGCCATGCTTGGAGTCAGATACAAAGAACATAATTTCCTACCAGCAGGTTTCCAAGGGAAAAAAATAATGTAGGTTGGTTTAATCTAATTTAAGTTTCATAGTGCACTTGGAAATTAGTCTAAATTCAATGAGGAATATTGCTGACAAATTAAAATCTGGGATTTAAATAAGTTTGTGGATATTCAGTATGAGATATTGCATCTGTGATATTTCATTAGTAAGTGGAAATATTGTAATATCTAGTAGGGGAGGACAGTTTTATCTTCTGCATTATGAATCAGATATCTGCCTACATGGTAGAATTTCAGCTTGATTAATAGGTAAGCCTTGTTTTAAGTTGTTTACATGCAGTAACATTTATAGGGAAATATATTTATAGAAAAGTAGCAAACTCATCAGGAAACAGTGAGGTTTGTACTATATTAACTGCAAATAATTTTTTTTCCCTCTCTAATATTAAAGATAAATTCCCACCCCTACCTCTTACTGCTTGGATAGGATATTTTGTCACTGTTTAAGCTCTGAAATTATGAGTGAGAAGGAGGAAATAAAATCATATATTTTAAAGGAAAAATTCTACTGTAACATAAGTAGCAATCAATTCTGATTAGATGTTATTACAGGGGAAAAAAAATCATATTCCTTCAACTGCTAGTAATCCATTCAATGTTCCCTCCAACCTAAATACTCTAAAGTTGCCACTGAAATTCTATTTTAAAACTGGTAGTCTCCAATGACGGTAATTCCTTTATTCCAGATTTACTTTCTTGCAGGAAGAAAAGACATATTATAGACTCACAGGAAAGACATTAATTTGGCCCTGACATGATACAATGTCAAATAGAAAGATGTAATTGTAAAATAAAAGAGCTGCATTCCAAATAATGCACTTTGTCTGTCTCTACCTTGTCAAAGTGGGACAAGCAAGTGTGCTATCAGCAGGTGTAAGATTATAATTTATACTACTGAACAAGATATGAGCAAAGTGTTTCAAATAAGATACAGATTCTGGTTGAAATCTTAATGGGATTTGTCACAGTCCTCTTGAAGATCTTTGACTAGAAAGACATTGGATCATTGTATTGAGATTTGTTTTTCTGGAATAGAACTTTGCTGACTTCCAGAAGGCTTTCTAGGTCTGCACTCAGATGAGAGGTCAGCCTTCTATGTGTTTTGTGGAAGTGCTTCCAATGGAATCCCTTCTCCCCTCAAAGGCACACTTACATGGTTTTCTGCACTTCTACAAGGAAGATCATTGCTAGTCTAGGAAAGACAGCTGGAAAGTCACATTGGCGTGTGCTGCTCAGCTGCTGAAGTTATCAGTCTCAGGCAGCACGACGTCCCTGAATGCTCCATGTAGTTTCCCTCCCTGGATATGCCTCCATTTTCAGGTTACTTTTTTCCTAGGCCTTTCCTTCTCCATCGGAGAAGCCTATTCAGAGGCACAGTGTGTGATTGGCCTCCTAACTGGTTGTCTCTTTATTAATTGGAGATTTTAGGATGGGCCATTTCTGCATAATCTAGGTGTTTCCAAATCCTGAAGTAAGTAATATCTAAAAGCTCAAAAACCTATCGTAGTATTTTTAATGTGACCAAAACCATGTGAAGTCTTAGATATCTACAGAAATTATGTCAGTGGTAATTGTGGACCTTCCTCCTCTGACACATAAAGTTTCAAAACCTTCAGAGAAATTCTGCTTACAGATGTTGATAATTTATTCCCCCACCTTTTTCTTTCTTCCTAATAAATTCAGGTCGTGCCTTTCATACTAATTGGAAATTTTAATTCTAAATGGCTTATCCTTAACAAATTTTTATATGAAACCAATTTTTGCAAGAAGAAGGGTTAAATATTTCAATTATTGGTCCAACAATAACTTCGCATAGAAAATTTGCTTATTTGGGGAAGATTAGGTATTTTATTTTCTTTAATTGTTTTAGATCAAAACAGTAAATAGATAACTTATATTGAAAATGTTTACCATTCTTTCTTGCATTCATTAAAAATAATGAGAAATTAAGAAACCCTATTTTATAAAGTGCACACAATATTTGTAAAATTTATTACTGTTACTAGCATCTCTGCAAATTTGGCCACATATATTTTTATCCATTGCAACCTTGATAAATTTCATGTTTCTGAACATAAAAGTAATCTAGCTGATGTTTATGTATCTTTTGTGTTTTATTTAGGTGTTCAGTAACATGTACTATATAATTTTTGTGCAATTCCATTTTCTCATTTGCACTACTTTTTTGATCTATCTGGCTTATAGGAAATTCTATGCATATCACAGGTATGCACTTCCAAGTTTTCCTACAGAGATTTTGCTTTAGCAAAGCCAAAAGCAATTATCCCAGTAGTACTGTAGTAACAATAGTAACAATCTTGTATCCATAGTGAAATAGCTCACTACTGTTTTGAATATCTGCTGGATTGCAAGTTTAGATTTTTTTTCCTTGCTTTAGCTAAAAAAACTTTAAGACTAGTAAGCATACGAAAAGTTAGACCTAAACCTCAACAAATCTGTTGTGACTACTAGGTAAGGTTTGGAATCTGAGAAAAGAAAACTCTCAAAGTTTACCACGTCTTTGCTATTTTTATTATTAGTACCTTTGCTTTTTCTTGTAGATATTTATACATCATGCAAGTCAGACCACTTAGGAATTGCAAACAGAATATGACATCTGAATGTGAATCATGTGTAGGTTTATATATTTAACAATTCATTCCTTGTGTTAAGAACTGGGTCCAAATCTTAATCTAAAACTGTGAATTATAGCACACAGTATCCACATAACTTTCTAAGATCTACGGGAAAGTTGGGCAAGAAATATAGGTACATTTGGGAGATGGTGGGGTATGATAGAGTATTGAGTTGTGTCTTTAATTAAAATACTGTCATTTATCTCACAGTGACAAGTAGAGGAACCCACTGCCCCCTGCCTGCAGACTTCTGAGCTGATATAAAGGTCTGGAATTCAGCCTTTCTGAAGGTCTTGAAACTGAGCAGTCTACTGAGATAGTCATGTATGAAGCAAGTTTACCACTATTTTTTCTCTGGTGTTGTAGCCCAGCTTTGAAATCTTTAAGTCTGCTCATATACAGTAACCATGAACATTAAAGGCTAGTGCTTGTGAATTCCACCTTCTACTGTGTTTTAACCCATTTAATTTTCCTTTTCTTAAGTGTGTGTTCTGTTGAGGTTCAGCTAAGGTCCTGCATGGGTCAAGGCACAAACCAGCTATGTGAGGGGTCTTCCTAATCTATCCCTTGTTGGGCAGATTGTATCTTGAACTGAATTAAAGACTCTATGTTCTCTACCTAAACCTCTGTGATACTGTTTGTGGGATTTGCTGGAGGCTGTTTTTTTAAAGGCTTGAAAATAGCAAAATATCATTTGTATTCTGCAGGCTGTACAGGGATACAGCTGA
>WEKY01059099.1:0-29623 GCA_013390045.1 Picathartes gymnocephalus
AGGGAAGGGAAGGGAAGGGATACATTTTGTCTGTGCTAGTGGTCCCATCCAAGTCTGAATGCAGTATCCCACTGACAGACACCACGACATTTTCTCTAAAACCCAGCGAGCAGATGGTGAATTTTGTCTTGCCAGATTATATACAGTAAAGACTACTGAAGTCAAGGAAAAAACAAGGCAGTTTACAGCTGTGAAGTAATCTTGTTTGTACCTACAAAGCATGTACTGAAAAATAAAATAGATGTAGAAAAGACAAATCATTATTTGAACAAGAGAGTAGACATTTGGATATTTTCCATCGCATATGTATTTATGTAGTTTCATTTTCAGCCTTGAATTTTGTTGTAACAACCCCAGTAGTAGCTCAGCCCTACACGGCTACCCACTCACTAGCTCCCAGTGTGAGGGGGGAGAGAACCAGAAGACTAAAAGTGAGAAGACTAACGGGTTGAGATAAAGACATTTTAATAGGTAAAGCAAAACCCACACACAGAGAAAGAGCAAACCAAGGGATTCATTCACCCATTCCCATGGCTGGGCAGGTGTTCAGCCATCCCCAGGAAAGCAGTGCCCCATCACATATAATGAGTACTCAGGAAGAGAAACACCATCACTCCAAACTTTTCCCCACTTCCTTCTTCTTCCCCAAGCTTCATATGCTGAACATGTTGTATGGTCTGAGATACCTTTGTGGCTGGTTAGGGTTACCTGGCCTACCTGAGTTCTCTCCCAAATCCTTGTGTATCCCCAACCTCCTCACTGATGCGGTGAAGCACAGAAAGCCCTTGGCTCAGTTCAAACCCTCCTCAGCAAAAACTAAAACATCCCTGTGTTGTCAACACTGTTTTCAGCACAAAGCCCAAACGCAGCCCCATACTGTCTACTGGGAAGAATATTAACCCTATTCCAGCCAAAGTCAACTTTTCAAAAGACTTTCACAACAAAAACTAACTTCTTGGCAGAAGACTAGAGCTTGTGTCTTTTCATACCAGCATGTCCTCCTTAATTTTTTACATTAATTTCATTACATGCTTACTTTACAGAACCACGTGTGGGTAGATGTCACACTGCATAACACTACACTCCCACCATTGGCTATCAAGAACCCTGAGTGCCTGGGGCTTCTCCACCAGTTGGACAGGAGCAAAGATGTCTGGATTCAGCACTACTGCATTCTGAAGGATGGCTGTTTGTACTTTTATGCCACTCTCCGGTCTACACCTGCTCAAGGTAGGGATGACTGCTAGATTTTAATTGAAGTAGAAATGTTTCACTGCAGTTTCCAAGTAGAATTTTAACCATTAATGAGAGTTTCTTATCAGGACATTCACGCTGTTCCATGAAGGTAAATGAAGGAAAACTAGACTCAGTCTCTATTTATTCACTAGCCACCTCATACCTGACCCTAGTCTTTTTTCCTTTTCCTCCCAGATTTTTACTTTTTTCTTTCTGAAATGGGGTTGCACATTACCTCAGAAGCAGGTATCAGAAACAAGAATCCACCCCTCTAAAGCACTTTACGATGGCTTGAGGCAGTCCCAGTGATGGCAGTCACCTGAAAGCTGTCAAATCCTGCATATTAGGAAGCATCCACAGATATCATGAACTCAGATTGGTTTCCCTGAAACTACAAGGTTTTCACATGGCCTTGTTAAAGTTATTCCAGCCCTCAATATGCAGAACTTTCCTACTGCAGGAGAGCCTGATGGTCCAGTATGTGGCCACAGTCATTTGCAGCTAAAGCTACCATCTAGGAGCCCTCCCCACAGCAGGAGAGGGTGGCTGCCCACTCTCAAAACAGCAACATGATGCTGCTGGGGTAAATTGCAAGCAGAGCCCACTTCACACACAGAGAGGGGATGGGTGAGGACCTGCAAATGCTTTCTCCCTCTGCTGAGGAAGCTGGCAGTCAGAAGAACCAGAAAGAAAATACTTTTCTTTCTGCTTGCTAGCCAGTCTTCGGATCAAAAGGGAAAAATTTTTCTTAGGGCTTATGTATTATGATCAGGCTGAAGGTGCTCCACTTTATATCATTTGCATAACACTCTTCATCTGACAAAGGCCGTACTTACTAAATGACCAGGGATTTCCTCTTTACATGAAACCAAATCCAAGGTTTGCACAGAGAGAAGCAATGAATTAGCCAAAAGCCAGAAATAAAGTTTATGCATTTATGACCCTGAAGCCTATGGTCCTACTGCCAAATATTTTCATTTGGTCTTTAAACATCCTACTACATAAAAATTCTTCTATAGGGTAGTGGTTTTTTCTTTTTATTGCATTTTTTTTTCCATTTTCACCACATATTCTTATTCTCTCATATCACTGTCAGTGCTAGAACATTAATTCAGTGCTGTTGTGCCTTAATATGAGACTCCCCAAAAATACAGACCCTGTTCTGCAGATCTTTCTGACTCTTCACCATGTATGTATAAAGCGAACTTACACCTTAAGTTGCACTGAAGCAAAGACTGGAGGAAAAAAACAAATAAAAAGAACAAAACAAAAACAGTTAAAATTAAAATGTCCAGAAGATCAAGTTCTGTCTTATCCCTTTCTTTCACAGCTGGCTAATGTGGCCTGCAGTGACATCTCAGTTACTAATTGCAGCAGGAGTAACCAAACCTGATTTTGGGAATTTTTTTTCATATTGAAATTCATACCCCTTTAGTTTTTAAAGGAAAGAGAAAGACAATATCAGCAAGAAGAGCCCCCCTTCCAAAGAACTTTACAGTGGCTTGAAGCAGCCTCATTAATGGCAGTCAAAAGCTAGGAAAATTATACATCTTATATAATGAAAAGCTAAATAAATCTTTATTGTTCATCATTTGATAGACAGGAAGCCTGTTTAATACTGTTTTGAAGCTAATTTTCATAAAAGAAAAAGAAACTGAACCTTCACATTTTTAAATGTAAATTCTATAAAACACTCTGAATAGACCAATCAGAAAATCCAATTTGCCAGATTTGTTGGTATGCTTGTAATTGGCAGTAATTCTATAAGTGGTATCTGCAATATACATAATGCATGCTATTTTATTCTATCCAGGTGGCCTTTACCTGCAGGGCTATATTGTGAGTGAACAGTCCCTAGGTTCCAGGAGATCTGTAATTGAACTCAAGCCTCCATCTGAAGAATTTAAAACTTTTTATTTATGTGCAGAGAATGTAAATGAAAACAAAAGGTAAACCAAACAATTTTTGTTTGTCTTTTTTTTTCCAGTTTATTTACCAGATTTTAGGAGACCAGGAGCTCTGTAGCTTGGCAAGATCTAGTGACAAATTTGCAGTCTTTTTTCACTTTTCCCCCTAGATTTCCCTTTAGCAGTAGCCTTAGTCAAACTGCAGTAAAACATATATTGGAACATGTGAGTCTTTAGTTCTGTTCTTTTCAATGCTGGAACAACAGCAAGGCTGGCTTGCAGAGGTTTGGAAATAAACCTGGATAAGGTGCCTTTCACAATTATGTGTGGGTGATTATACTGAATAGAAAAGCTATGGCACTTCTTATTAGTGAGAATGGAGTGTATATCTTCCTTATTCCCCAGAATTATTTACTTCTATCAATGAGCATTAGAATTTAATTAATTTAAGCAAATTGGACAATGAAAACACATTGTGAAGGTAAATTACCTCACCATAATCCAGTCAAATTCCACATCTGTCAGTGGGAGTTTTTACCTAAAGCCTATTAGTTACACTACTTGGGCTTTAATTTAATGAAGAAAAGACAAGGCTTTTCAGTATGTTGGAAAATTGGTGTTAAGCTATATTGTTTTTGTAGCCAACTCCTTCACCTGCTGCATCTCTCCAATCCACTGGTTATGAGCACACATAGTAACAGAGTTGAACAAACCCCACTTAGAAAAGGCATGTTTCAAAGGACAGAGGAATGTACACATAATACTTGATCAGGGACAATTGTTGGTCTTTCATTTCTTCTAGGTGGATTACAGCTTTGAAAGCTTCAATAAATAAATGGTTACCCCTACACCAGGCAATCCAAGATTTCATGAACAGACCACTGGAGGAGACAAGAATGTAAGAAGAAAGCTCAGTTTTTCCCATTTCTGTTTTGCATTTAAAATTCCACACTATATCTTATGAGTCATCTCAAGAGATACTCTAGCAGCAGCTAATCTTTAGTACTGCTATACATCCAGAACTTTTGTAAGTATTAGTATATAAATGCAAAGCAATATTGCCTTCTTTGTCACTGTATTTTGTGTTTCTACTTCAATTCAGAACACACGTAGAGTCTGTTTTACAGCTGTGACCTGACATACATTCCACATACATTTTGTACTCTCTGCTGGGTATTTTGTGGTTTTGTTGGGTTTTGTTGGGTTTGGGGGGATTTTTTTTCAAATTCAGTCTTTGCAAAATGTTCTGCTTTTTCATCCAGATGATTCATATGTGGGTTTGCCTATAAGTTTCTCAGTGTTGTGGTGCTTAAGGTTGAGACAAGATTTACTGAAGGGTTAGCAGCTACATACTATTGCATGGAATAAATCTGTACATTTTTGTTCTGCTATTGTACACTCTGTCTTAAGTTTTAATTTCATTATTATTTTGATTTGGTCATCTGCCATCATATCACAGCACTTTTGTGAACAGTAATCAATTCAAGAATCAAATGATGCTGTTTCCTCCAAAGCTAGCAGTAAGAGACAGCAGCATAAAACTTCGTCAGGGATGTAAGGATTAGACATCTGTGGTTATTACATCTGGTCACATACACAGTAGTTCACATAACTGTCTAGCATTTAAATAACTCCTCCTATGAATAAATCTGGATATTCAGTTTCCAAGCTTCTCAAAACACTAATTCAAGTAAAATTATAAAGGTTAGTTCGAAGATGCACCCAGTACAAACAACAACAACAAAAAAAATTGCCAGTCCAGGAGATTTTAAGTACGTAGGCTGTGATACTTGCTTTTTTTATGCTCTTTAGACCTTAAGATTGTTTGAACACATCACAAACTCAACTTACTGTTACCATTAGCCTGGAAAGTATCAATTTCAATGCAGAAAAAAGCTAAAAAGCAAGTGGTGCTCCCCCAGCCACCACAAATGTATTTTTTTAGGAGACAGATTCATTAGCTTTACATGCTTGAGCAATAGTACTTCAAAGAATGCTGCTATTTGCCATAGTGACTTGAGTGATTTATTTTAAAAATAAAAATGGTTAGTTAAACAGTGTAAGCAATTTTTTGAAAACACACCCCCAGCCCCAGATATGTTACCATGTTTGCTTTGTATAAATCTGTGCTCTGAAGTAAAATGCACAACCGTACTTGAGAAAGAGCCGTCATCACCACCATATTCTACATTTTATAGTATTTTAAAATTTTTCAGAAATGAAATTTACCTTTCCGCTACAACTCCGAGAATAAATAATGAAATAGCTATTAATTACTTCCTTTTCTTACTCTTTTTCACAATGAAGAAAATAGCACTTATGGGTCAAGTACAAATGCTGTTTACTTGAGATAAATAACTTTCTGTGGGGAGTAGTTATCCATTTCAGAGTGACAGTTCAGAGCTAGGAAGCAAAAAAGCAAACAAAAACCAATATATAAAATGAATGCAAACAAAATTAAACACAACAAATGTGTTTTCCATTAGAAACAGTGGCAAGTTCTGTGAAGGGCAATGTAATTGTTAGAAGGGTTTTGGACTACAAATCCTATAAGGAGCAGCTGAGGGAACTGGGGTTGTTTAGCCTGGAGAAAAGAAGACTCAGGAGGGCCTTAATGATTCTATGATTTAAAAATTCAAAGGTGTAGTAAACTTAGGATTTCTCAAATGACCATCAACCTTGAAAAATTATGAGAAATGTAAATTCTTTAAAGAAAACTAAAACTATTGAGCTTTGGAATGATCTAGTTTTTAACCCAGGGCATTTGAGGTGGAGCCTGAGGCAAGCTTGCTACATTTCTCTGAGTCAAGGCTTGTTCCTTTCTGTCCTCCTGACAAGAGATCAGAGTAGCCTATGGCTATTGCTATTTTCCTGGGAAGTAGCTGCAGACCCCAAGGAAGTGGGCAGCCATCCAGTCCTTCTTGTACCACTTCATGTCCTTTTGGTAGGAGAACCAAAAGCATTCTGAAAAGTATACTGAGATTTTCCTCAACATGTTTCAATAAAATGAAAATGTCACCAGGGAAATTTGCAAATTCTCAAAGCCCGTTACCATAGCTGATTTTACTGTGATTTTCACCAGGTATTCACACCACTTTTTGGACAATATTTCTAGCACGACTTATGGCTCACTTAGCTTTGCTTACATATGACTACAGGACAAATGTTAGTCATGGTCATCAAGTCATCCATGCCTTTTAAAAAAAAACTAAAGTGGGAGGTTAGTTCTATATCCTTTCCATAACACAACCAGATGTTATTTATTATAATGAAACAGTCATGCACCCATGTCTTGTTGGTAGTGAACAGCCCTTCCCAAGAATATCTCTTTAAGGTAGGAAAGAGAGTAGCAAAGGAGTATCTAGACTGCTCACTTTACCCTTCAGTAGCCTGAACATTTAATCCAAATATGTTTCATATCAGAGTATACGTTATTACCATGCTCCAAATGCAAAGATAAATGATGAAGAAGTTATGGGTAAGTTGAAGAAAGTCTAAAAAAAAATCTGGATCTCTTAGGCAGGGAAAGGCTGAGTGATTGGATGAGGTGGTTTGATGGAGAAATTGCAGCTGTTGAATATGACAAAAGACCCTTCCACTTATTCAAGGCCAAATGTGGTACCTATAACCAGAACTAAAGTTACTGGATTGCATGTGTGTTGGAATGTAGAAGTAATTCCTAATTCTTTTAACTGATATGATACTTATTACACAAGTAACTTTCAACATGCACTATTTCAGTATTACGCAGTCTATATTTAGTTATTTGAGATCTTTATAATGGAAAGCTTCAAGGCCAAATAAATAGACAATGTGCCTTTATTGACAAGGTAGGGTAAAGCCACAAGCAGAACTGTCACATCCATTCCCTTCCTGGGTAACTGCGCCACAGCAAAAAGCACACTGCAATGTTCACATTTTACCAGAAAAAATATTTTTCCTCTAGTTTTCACAACATAATGCATGCAGTCTGAAGGCTGAGGTACGAAATCAGCAAAATACTCCAAATCCAATCCTGACTGTCAAATAGATGGTTTCATTCCTCTCTCTGTTTAAAATTAAACATATTATTACAAATTAGGAGCAGGCCTGTGGTTACCACTTTAAAGTCTCATATGTGCAGCCACAGTTTATATCCTGTTGATTACATCTGTGTCTTTAAGTCATTAAGCAAGAGCTAGAGCACTAGGCCAGAGCACAATTAATTAGGAGTTGAAACAAAAAGTAATAATGTTTGGGTTTAAAATGGGTTAGAAATTATTCTGCATGCAAACAATAAAACAGTTTTCTCATTATTTCATCTATAGTTCATAAAAGTCTCCTGTTTAGTAATTTTTCAGCATCCAAGTTCTCAATTTTCTCATATATATAGCAGTTATACTGTAATAAATCTTTTATAACCTTAATAACACTAAAATCATAAACAAAAGTGCTTGGTTGTTTAAAAAAGAAAACAACTGAAACACTTCTAGTAATACTTATAGCACAAACAGAACACATGAGAACTTGTGAACTTAAAGAGCTTAAGTGTTAAATTTTGTTAAAAGAAATGTCCACACACTGGTCTTTCACTGCAATGTCACAATTTGTTGTTTATGCATCCTATCTCCAGTTGTAGCAATAAAAAACTGGAAAAAACTGCTGAGTTGTTTTTACCCGCAGCTGTTTGTTAGCATCCTCACCCAAGAGACAGATACGCATTAAAATCACACGTTTTATGAGCCATAAGAATTGTGCGATAATTCCTCATTTTCTCTGATGCAAAGCCAGTTGGCAGATTTTAAATGGCTATTGACAGCTTTACCTTTGTTGAAGAACAGTGAGAAAAATATGATCACGGCAAAAACCCTGCCTCCCTCCTGGGAAAAGGAAGTCTTTTTTGGCCTTCCCACTGAACTGGGAAAGAAATAAACTCCTTGTCTGAAAGAACATGAAGTAAACCACTAATTTTTCCACTCTTCAAATTATTTCAGTAATTTTAACAGAGTGCTATTGTCTTAATACTTACAATGCTTTAAATGGAAACTCAAGAAAGTAGGTTGGAAATATTTTTGAAGAATGAGGAAGAGAAAGCCCCAGGAAATTAAACACATTTTGGATAATACAATTGAAGAAACAAAACAACAACAATAACAACAACAAATTCAAACCAATCAGAAAAAAACAAAAACAAACAAACAAACAAACAAACAAAACCCACCAACATAATAAAACCCCACCACTGGTAAATATTTTGCTATGAGACAGAACAGAATTTTGAGTTTGCCACCAAAGAAATAATAGCCAGTCCAAATCCAGATTTCTCCAAAGGCTGAAAAAATTTAGATTTAAATCTTTATTTAAAGTTCCCCTTTGGAATCTAAGTTTTAGTTCCCTTCTAGCTTTTGTTGCAATTCCTTCAAAAGAAGTGAAACTGGGGTGAGTTACTTCACTGCTGTCACGGCGGTCAGCAAAGCTGTGCAATCGCTGTATTCTCAGTATCCCACTATGGCCCAATCTTTTGCAAAGAAGGCTTTATAATTATTGCTAGGTATAGCTCCTCTCAAGGTTTTCTTTTCACTACAAGGAAAAAGATAACTGTGTTCCAACGAGAATGCTTCCATTAACAGAGTATGATATTGCACTGCGAAGAAATGGGGTCGAGTTCTTGAAGCATTCATGCGGTTTTCTGCCCTCCAAATTGAGCTGTTTTTCTGCCCTGTTCAGCAGAAAATATGTACAAGGTTCTGCAGCGGGAAAGACACAGAGGGTCACCAAGGCATTCTTCAAAGGGATGAGTAATTTAACTGGAAAGAGTTTGAGAGCACAAAAATATTTTTGGGAAGTGCGTAACTCCCTTTCGTAGCAGGTTTTTGAAGGATAAAAGCACTGGGGCTAGGGTTTTTTTACCCTCTTTCTGCCAGACCCTGCAATCTGAACCACTAGAATCTAAAAGTCATTTTAATGGGGAATTATTTTTAATTTTTCACAGTTAATCCACTTTTCAAAGACAACAGTGGTGAGATACACATTAGCAAAAGCTGAAACGCTGCAGGACTCAGGGCAGAAATCTGACTAATAACTAGACTTCACTTACTCATGAGCACACAGCTATTCCCTCTGTCAGCACCACAACCATTCACAAGATGACACGCAACTTTATCTAAATGAAGGGAAAAGATTTCAGCAATACGTAGATTGTGACAAATCTTATTCAAGATGATCTTCTCAAGTGCCATTTATGCCAACCAAGCCAGATATTTACTAACAAAAATCATGCTGTCAAAGCTAGGAAGGACATTCATTTTTCTGGGGAAAAGAATGTTGCTCACATCTAAAGGCTTCATCACTCAGGAGAAAGAGTCCTGTCAATGAAAATACACAAGAAAAAAGACCTAAAGTAATTTCTTAATACTGTAGGACAACTAAAGGTTCTGAAGATTATATTTCATGGGGGATTCATTTGCATATTAGATTAGATGAGCTGTAGTAATGTATAATATCATATCTGTATTTATCATTGGTAACAATATTTTCTTAATTTTACATTGCTGAGAACATCTGTTATCTAGCACCATCTGAAAAGAATTTTTTTCATTACAGCAAACTGCACTTATTAGGAAAAATATTTGAAAAAGTGAAATAGGAGAGAATATATTACAAAAAAAAATTGTAAGAGACTTTACATTTAAAAGTAATAAAATATTTAAATATACATTAATTTCTATATTTCTAAGTGAAAACACTTGGAAGGAAGAAAGACAGCCTGTAAGAAATTTCAAATGTACTTTCTCTTGTCCCATTTATGAATGAAAAACAAAATTCAAAATGTGATAACTGAGAAGTCAACTTATTAATATTGAGTCAATACTAAAGGATATACAACATACAATCAATTGTGACTTCTTTTTATTTCTCTTTAAATCTTTTGTTGGATTTTGGCCTGGATTTTTCTGTAAATAACATCATTTTTCCACATTCTGAAATAAGAAGTAATGGAAAGTTTTTTAGCAACACTATGAAGTCTCTAGCTAAATATTCTTTCTTTAAAATTATTTATTTGATTTTTTTTCCTGTGAGGAAATTTGGCAACATGCATGGGTTGATCAAATCACTCAGAGTGAAAGACCATTTGCTGGTGACCTTGATGCAGCGGTTTTTATTGGTTAATTGTATCTTGGTTTGTTCCATGTACCCTGTTGGGACCCTGTATGCTCTCCCTGTCAATTATCTGTTCCCTCCCCTGATTGAGCGGGAGAATCCCTCTCTCTCCCCTGTCATTCTCCTTTCACCCCTGCCCCAAGTTCTAGAAGGGTCTCTGTCATTTGGCTATGCATTGGCCCCCACAGGTGTAACCCCACTCCGCTGTTCTCCCGTTTGCTGTGTAACCTGTCCCTCACCCCTGGACCACACCCTTGGGCTTTCCCAATTGGTCATGTTTGTGCCTCCACCCCTGGGATCTGAGGGGTAGAAAAGCCCCTGTCACCTGTGTTTCGGGGTCTCCCGGAGCAGAGCATAGGAGGTTCGGTCCTTCTATGTGAAACTCCTGGTGGCCTGACTCAGTCTCTCCCCATCAGCTAAATAAATCTCAGTTGGTATGCAGAGCTGCTGAGTCCTCCCTGCTTGGCTTCTCCTCGCGGTGGTCACCTGCTCTTCACGCTGCTATCGGCTCTGCTCTCTGTGGCTGCGATAGGGTTCTGGGGATCAGAGAAGGTCCCCAGAGAGATTGCCTTCGACCGGCGCAGCCACAGCACCCCGGGCAGCAGAGCATTTAGCGAAAGGCCTGGTGCAGATTGTTTGAGTGCTGGAAGCATGATCCAGCATGCCCTTGTCCAGCACCACAGGAAAGAGCCAGCACACCAGCTTGTGCTCTGTGTTTCTGCGTGGGACAGAAAGACCACAAGTTATGATTCACAAATTAGTGTGAAAAACAAACTAGATTTTTGCCAAAGAAACAGACCTCTCTCTACATAATTTGCAACATAATCTGATGAAGGAAAGGATTGAAGCAGTGAGAACCACCAGAAAGCAAACTTTCAAGCTCAGTCTGCAAGATCTCAAGAAGCAGCCCTAGACAAAAACACACTCATTATAATCCACTGTCAAGGAGTCAGCATAAAAGCCACAATAATTTTAATAAGAGCTGTGGTGCAAAGGTAGAAGAAAAAATATTAACATAAGTAGTCACCAGTAACTAAATGAAGAGCAGCAGTACACACAGTGACTGACAATCCCATGGTAAAATGGGCTTCTCAGAGTGAATCACAGTGCATATAGTAGGGGCAGGCAAAGCTAATCCTAACTTTGTACCTTACCAGACACAATACAATCTGGCACTGGTTGGAAATCAGAAGAAATAAACATAATCCCTGTGAAATTGAGTTTGAGCTTGCTATGCCTTCATGATGGTAAATACCTGTGTTAGCAAAACAAAAGTTTACTTTTGTAAACAGTCACTGTGTGCCATGCATTCAGGGTATGTTCACCGCTGCAAAGCCTGCTCATCTGCAGTTACCTCATTCCACCACTAGGTCATTGCCAATTTCATCATGATTGCAAGACACCTACAGCATAATCCCAACATTGTCAATAAATAGTAACAACAGATGCTTTTAAAAATCATTCCAAGGACAATCTGTGGGATGAAATGTAGGCTGTAAGTAGGACAGGACTGATGCTTTGAGCTGATTGCAAGTATGGATTTGAAGGAGTTCCACCAACAGCATGGCACAGGATATATTCAATGCTAAAAAAAAAAGAGTAAGAACAGTCATCTCTCTCCATCAAGCAGCAAGATGAATCAGGGATCTCGATTTGAATCAAGTGAACAGAATTCTCAACAAGTGGACAGAGTGGGATTGGCAAGACCCTCCCCTCCACACAAATATGCAGGACTGACAGAAGAGGCAGTGCATAAAGACCCCTCACAGAGAGCTCTAAGTGCTGATTTGCTGAGATAACAGATTGCTAGAATCAATGAGAAGAAAAGTCTACTCTTGAAGAATTTTAAAAGCATATTCTGACTTTCAGATAAAAGCAGTGTACAGATGAATAGCAGCTGTATATCCTTTGTTACAGCGTGCTATGCAGCTTTCATAGGGAACTTACTTTGACATCAGGCTTGGAGATGAACTTTCAATACTTGTTATCAGCTACTGAGATGTGTCAGGAGCACAGCTCCAGCTTCAGATACTTCAGATCAGAGGCAAAGGATAAAAAATAGAATTTAAAAAGTCATGTTTTCATTTCAATAGCCTTTCTCCTAATTTCTTGGATTTTAGTTGGTAGAATGAAGTAGATGTTGCATTGTAAGAGTTTTTTACAGAACAGTGTTATTTTCAGGTCCCCATAGCAATGAAATAAAATATTTTTCTGGTTTTATCTGCCACAGTGTTGAGCTGTGGTATTTTTTCTTATATATTATTATGTGTATCATACTAGAAACCACAATATGCAAGTTCTTTCCCAGCAGTATAATAGCCTGTAACTACTACTCATAGCTGCCCCCAAAGAGATAAACGGACTGTGATCCATTAAGAACAGCTGAGTAACAGCTCTGAAGAAGCAGTGATTTCTCAACACAAGTGGTAAAAAAAAAATATGCAAACCTTGCTAAATATGCAAATGGACCTGTGGGCCCAGACTGCACAGCATGCTGCCATGGTGACCCCCAGGCTGCCCCAGACAAGCTGGCTCAGGTTCCCAGGGCAGTGTGGCTGGCTGTGTGCAGTGCTGTGGCTGGGCTCTGAGGTTACAAGCTCAGTCCGGTGTGTCTCAGCTGTGGTGTGTTGCACATGAAGGTTTTGCACCAAGTCGACTGAGGATTAACAGTCTGGGACATCTAAGCCCCTGTTGATATAAAATGAAAGTTTGCAAACTTCCCTTTGCGATGCTTTATAGCCACTGTAGATGCAAAATATACTTCCTGTTGACAGAAAGAATGGTGGTTTCCTTCAAAAGTTTGAGTTGGTGCATCTAGAATTAAAAAAGAGGAAAATAAAGAAAAGAAAACCCTTCCAGAAGAAAAATTGAACACAGCACAGTTAGTAAACCTGCTACTGGAGCATTGCAGTGTCAACAGAGGGTAAAAAGAAAACTTGATAGCAAAACAATGTTTTCAGCAGTCAACATACATTAAGGTATGTGAGAAAAAGTAAGCAGAAGAGTTGCTTGAGCTGTAGACGTTAATGCAGTATATGCATAACTGTCCCATTGTTTGAATCATCAGGAGGAAGAAGAGATGAAGAGCAACACAAAGTAAGTACAAATAAATTTAGAATTTATTTCTGGATATACAAAGTTATCTTGTCACCGTGACAACATTATGGAGCATCTAAAGACAAAGAGAATATAGGTGAAAAGAGTAAATTACTTAAAATCTTGGAAGGACTGATAAAGACATAGTCTGATGTATCTGTAGCCCAATTTATTTATCCCATAAGTTGTTTTGCCTGAAGTTGCACCAAGGTTAAATAAAATATTCATAGTCAACATTATACATGCACATGTACGCAGACACTCTGGAAGGATTGTACTGCTTGTCACTGCCTTTACTTCTAACCTTATCCAGGTCACCCTAGACCCTGTGGGACTGCACTGTTGTTTACTGTCTAGACGCTCAGACTCTTATTTCCTCTGGAGATAGCTGCCTAGAAAGAGCCTTTTGACTGAATGGAAACTCTCTACCAAGAGACCCTTAAGGGAACAGTTTAAAGATCTCCATACTGCTGAGGATAAAAATTTAGAATACCAAGCCAGACCTCTCCTAATTAAAAGCATGAATTTTTTTTTGTTTCAGGTTTTTCCCCCCTCATTTATTTGCTTAAAGTGCCAAACTGGCATTCCTAAAAAAGCATTGAACCCTAGAAATTTTGCTTCAGAGAGGGGCAACTGGGTAGATGGAAGTGCTTAAGGGAAGTTTTTCTTCTCTTGTCCCTTTGCAGCTTCAGTCTAGTTGCTCTATCAGTGGAAGAACAAAGACTCAGCAGAAATATCTATACATATCCACAGTGCGCAGCTGCTTGACCTTAAAATCTGCAAGTGGCACTGTGATGAAAAAGAAAGTTCTTGCATAGTAGGAGGTAAAATAAGTGGGGCACTGGGGTTGGTCACTGAAGGAATATTCAATGGTGACAAGTGATGCACTGCAATTAATCAAGATCACACAAAGAGAAGTTTTAAAGCATTTCACATAAGAAATGATCTGTTGGAGGTGTTGCAGCATTTTCATATATGCCTCTGCTCACCTCAACAAAGTATAAAAGGTGTCCCAAAATATTAAAGGGGCTTTCAAACACATCACAGGATACAGGAGGAGCAATTTCTTTCTCAAACTTATTTATTGATGCTATTCATAATCAACAGAATTTTGATAATTTAATTGTTTATTTAAGATTTTAATGCTTGCAAAAGTCTCTCATACTAAGGAAGTGTAGAGTGGGAGTAAACAGTGTGATTTTACTTACTAGCTGTGAAACAATCTCATGCCTACAGGTTGTTTTTTTTCCGACTCACTATTCAGAATATGGTTACACAGTTTCTGATCCCATGATATTCACCAAAATATCACTTTTTTTCTGCACTACCCTCTGGGATAGTTTTTTTGTTGTTGTTGTTTTATCTGTGCAAAGAGACACACTACTTTTGCTGATGCTTTCCCCTCTACATAATGCTTCTTCCTGTTGCTTTTTCTCCTGCAAGGGAAAACTAGAATGCATTAAGCACTAAATCACACTGTTAAATCAGTTATTCCTAAACAAATGAAGCAACTTTACAGGACTTTTTTTGCAGAAGTTCTAAACAGCAGCTTCTAATATTCATCCCTTAAGCATTCAGGAAAAGGATTCACCTCAGAGATGAAAAAGCCTTCAAGTCAAATATGGTGCCTATACAGTATGCCCGGGAGCAAGCAGTTCACGGAAATGCTTATGTTTTATTAACGTAAATGCATTGTGACTGTAAGACAGCACCAAATAACCTCACAGGGCAAAAGCAACTAAATTCAGCTACACACTAAAACTAAAATTCCTGATGGTATACACAAAGTAAACAGTTCTAGAGAACCAGGCTCTAAGGGATTATAAACTGTATGAACACATATTGTGTACATAGAACCTCACACTCAGCTTTGAGAGTGAAACTGCAACACAGGCTTTATGACCATTAAAGCAAACAACAGCTTTAAAGAGTACAAAGGATTTGCTAGGGGTTATGCAAAGAGGCAAAGGTATCTTTCAGATGTAGTAAGATGTCTTTCAGCAAGTCAGCTTCAAATTTCCAGTCTTCCGACCCCAGCAGCATCTCCACCATCTTTGCCCTCAGTGTCTCAGTAAGGGAAAAGCAAACTGCTCTGGCCCTGGTGAGCAGTAAGAGCAAGCAAGAAAGTGTGGCAAGGAAGCAATCATTTGTGGACTTCATGTATTAACTTCATTAGAGCCAGGCTTAAACCAGTAGATTTTTCCCTGATCTCTTTTTATCAGCCACTGGTAACATTGAAAGGAGTGCTGCAAACAAATGTTTCACTGTTGCTTTGCTGTCCAGCTGGTGGAACGGTCAGAACTGAAAGCACGAAATAAGAACTGGAGTTTTAACAGCTTTGTGTCCTTGGTGGACCAAAGGTAGAAAAGGCACTGTGACACTGCCTTCAGTAAAGCACAACAGATTCACAAACCCCGATTAATTTCTTTTCTGTGCCTCCTGTTGCCCCAGCACATAAGATCCAATAGAAAAGGGAGAGGAAAGAAACTCAAACAGAGACTACAGGCAAAGCAAATAAACCAGAAGAGCTCCTTGATTAATTCTAAGGGTTTCAGTGATGATTAGGATTTGACAGATACAGGCAGCTATCCAGGCCAAAGGGACTGCAAAAGAAAAAGCACCAGACAGAGACTGTAGGGAGACAAAGAGAGGAGATAAACAGGAAAGAGCATCAGGAGCAGAAACAGACCAAGAAAGAGAAGGAAAACAGTGGTAAATGGGCAATTTTTGGAGTACAGCAAAACAGTGAAGTATAATGCCAGTGAAGACATACAAGAAAGTGGTGGTGTAGGCTAGACTACAGCATCTAAGTCCCTCAGCAAAGCTGATGTGGACTGAGGGAGTGAGGCTGGCAGAAATGCAAAATAAATAACATTATAATCCATTATAACTGTATGCACAGCACAGACATCTTTAAAAGTTTTGGCAGTGATGGCAGAGAGGAACACTGTGTATTGACAGATTCTCCTTGCTTGAGGCAAACTGTCATGTCTCTCTAATAGTGGGTAGCACTAAAACCTGAAAATCTGGTAACCTAGAAACTCTCTTCAAACCTTCCTCTGCACAGCAAGTCCAGAAAAATAGCCATTAAAACTGTAATCTATTTAACCTAAATAGGTTAGCTTACTTAAATTGTGCCTCAGTCAACAAATATTTGAATTCTTCTTTCATCTTCCATATGATCTTGGAGTGTCAGTGTGAATATAGGAAGATGACAGCAGGTTACATATTACAGAACAAACCATTTGTTGCCGAAAGCTGTTGTCAACAAGCCTGGTAAAAGCATCTGACCTGCTCTGCAGAGAAGCATTATTCCCAGTCATTCATATCTTTAAATCATGCCTGTGTACACTCAACGTTTGCCCACAGCAATCGTCAACAAATGCTTAACTGTGATACCTCAGAGCTACAGGTTATCTGTAGTGCTACCTCAGTGCCCTGAGGTCTCTCTCACAACAAAGAATTTGTATTGTGCTTTTTGTGGTGTCTGTCTCTCTCTTTGAGGGTTAAACACAAGATTAGCCCCCTTTAAAGTAAACAGAAAGAGAAGTGAAAAGGGTTTCTGCATCTGTCATGAGACCAGAAAGCTTTTCTTGCCCTCTCTAAAATTTTTACACCAAATGCATTTCACCAAAGAGCCAATGCAGTTGCTCTACCTATTCAGCTGTTTATACACCTATATAGATATTGGTGTAGGTATATACCTTTCCTTAAAAGTGGTAGAAAACAGTAGATCTGAACTTCACCTTGAAGACAAAAGCAAGTTAGTGAATTTCAAGAAAGCCATGCTATGCACTCTGGTGAGAGGCAACATGTTACTTTCCATCTTGCAACCAGAAAAACTAGACTGCGATCAGGGAACATTCCTTAGTCAGCCTTCTGGAAAATAAATCAAGTCTAACACCCCAAGTGTCAGAGCACAGACACTTTGTTGGTATCCTGCAGGAGAAACGTCAGAGTCACGAGACGGTGAGAGTGGAACTAGGCCAAAAGCACCTATCCTTTGTGTTCAGTTCAAAATGCACGCGGCAGTCCATAGCTACTTGAGATTTGTGATGATGCATCTGACCTCATACCACAGGGCCACGGTGTTCCTGTACGCTTTCCAGAGGAAAGTCTCAGTGCAGATTTCACTTACCATTCTGGCAGCCACATAAGTAATTATGGGAAATACGGGAAAAACCTCTCTGTAATCATAACCCAAACAGGCAAGGCCTCTTCCACAGTGTATTGAAATCAGGCCTCTGTTACACGTCCTTTTCAAGTATCGCCTGCAAATGTAATGAGTTCTGCCTAGCTTTGCTGGTGTCTTGGATTTGCAGCCATTTGTATAGAAATAAGACACTGGAGGTTTCCCCCTGTCAGTATTGTGACAGCAAATTTAAATTCTATTTCAAGGCAGTATATCTTGTATACACGGCCCAGAAATATATAATAGATTTTTTGGTCTTCAAATCAGACACAATATATACTTAAATTGACATACTTTTAATACGTTCTGATTTAAAGCTTCAGAAAGTATTTCCTTTACAACATTGCTTTACTAGAAATGTACACATAATTTAAATAAGTTTATCTTAATTTTTTTTTTTTTTAATGTGTGAGGCAAGCAGCAGGTACAAAAACAAAATTGAGACCAGGAAACACTAAACACCTATTTCAAAAAAGATCCCAAATTTACATATTCCCTTGTCACACCAGAACATATCTGTGCAACAGCATCATCAGCGATAACAGCAGAGATTTGGAAGGAGTAGTGTTTTTTTATTAACAGCTCTTGCAGAATCATAGGAGAACAATACCTAACAGATTGTTTGCTTCTGGAATATACTGAGCTCATGACCAGTACTTTTCTCATTTTCATGTTCTTGCCAAATAAGCAATGACTGTTTTAAAGATATCTCTGGCAAACACTTACAGTCCGGTTTACAGGAGTGCTGAATATCCACCCCAGCAGGAACCAACAGGACCTGCAGGCATTTGGCCTCTCTAACAAACAGATCTATAAACTTCAGTAATTTTCACATAGTGCTACTATAACAAGCTAAAATAGGTCACAATTTCTACCTACATTGTAAGTGACCTTATATTATTGTGTGTTATTTTCTGTCTTGGCATGGTATAGGTGTTTTCCCAGAATCTGAATTTGCTGCAGTTAATATAAAGAATACAAATGCATAGAATGTGTTTATATTTTTTTTAATATATACAAAATAATGAAGAAGGACCATAAACATTAGCAACCCTGCTGGAGTATAAATATGCCTCATGAAAAGCTTAATTATCATATACCCAAAGCTTTGTTTATTCTTGGGAAATACAGGAAAGTGAAATAAATTAAACATAGATCCTGACCAAAGCTAAACTAGCAGTATTCAGAATACAGTGTTTACCCCTGCAGGTATGAATTCTGAAGAGTGACTTGAGATATGCTACTGTTTGTCAGTATAGCCTGTTTGACAGACCACTCACAATTGTGAAATATTGCTCTGTGTGGAGAAATAGCAGTAAAAATGTCATGAACAAATATATTCATGCCTAAGGGATCAGAGATATTAAAATGCAATGTGAGTTTCTCGTTGCAGTGGATGGGTGTCAGCTACTTGTGCAGACAATAAGGAGCAGCATGGAAGCCAAACTTCTGAAGGAGGAATGCAATGTTAAATCCATTGCTTAATATTTCTTCTATTTTTGACTAAAAGAGAAAAAATTTCACTTATGAAGACCACAATTACACACCTAATAACCCCGACATTTACCTACCACCCAGGTACTATGAGAGTTACATAGTGCAGGTTTCATAAAGCCTTCCATTCCTCTCTGCAGAAATTTTATTTCATCCTTCTTTTCCTGTTTACTGTTACGACTGAAGGAGACATATAAGACCATATGTTTGCATGAAATCTATCTTATTAATTGCTTGAATAACTGTAGGCAGAGTCGATTAGCACAAGCTGAATAGATTTAAATAGGAATTAAATCTGAGGGTGAAGGGATTGTTTTCTGAGGAAATCAATATTTCATATGGATATATCCTAGGGCTTTGTAGCTATTATTTTGGGAATGCATTTAAAATACATCCTTCACAATGTATTCACACTTAATTCTCAAATATTTCATAAAAACATTCCACTCAGGAGTCTGGACAGGTTGCAATTGTCCTTCCCTGGCAGGCTACTGTCATATATTACACCCAGATAGAGAGTGATCCTTGCCAAATCCCTCTCTGCTGCTATCTCTTCTGAGATCCAAAGGATGTCAGTTTGAAGGAATAAAAAGATGGTACAAATACCTGTGGGCTCCACACTCTTCAAGTCTCATATAGATTTATCCCAGTCATTTCAACTGTGTTTAAAGGGGTTTAAGTACATACCTGTATCAACAGGAAAAGAAAAATTATGTAAATCCAAAGCAAACATATTTATTTGACTATTTTTGCTTTTTATTATTTTTTAATCAATTTTAATGTATATAACAGAAAGAATAGAGGAAACAGTAATAATCTGAGCGCAGAAAGGTATATGGCATGACCATATATAACAGAATAGTGAAAAGAATCCTAGTGTATAGGATTTTTCAATCAAACATCTAAATTCCGAAGTTTGTGAATTCAACTTTAAAAGAACTTCAAAAATTCATTGGCATTTCAGTTGTTATGATTCAAGAGTGAAATTGAAAAAAAGACTTTGGATTTTTACTCTTCATTTGAAATTTAAGTATTTAATTTATGAAATATTTAAATGTCATTAAAAACATTTAAGCAAAATTATCCAAGGTTAATATTTAATTCAAGCAAGACTTTATTTTTGTCTGGGCTGTGAATGGTAAATAAAGATCAGGCCTCTAACTGGATGCTACAGGAAGTGATTTATATCCAGAGTACACAGCACTCAAAGAATCTCACACTCAGCTTTCTGCTTAAAATCTGAGAATATGCCCTTAAGATTATATTTCAACTCTTCATCTCTATTAGCTGCTCCATTGGACTTTGATTTAAATCAGATAGGAAAACCTCTGTTCTTAGAATCCTAACGGAAGCAGGCAATTCCTATCTAAACATTTACAGGCATTAAGGAGTGCCTATTAAAAAGGTTTGTGGTGGTTTAACACCTTACCCCAAATCATAGTAAACGTCCAAGATTTTTTGATACAAACACATAAAATTTCTGAACATAGGATTTTAAGCAGCTCCTGGCTTTCCATCTAAAGCCACTGAATGTCTGAGCCTAGCTATTTAGATGGCACTCATTATTATTTATCATGCTGTGGTTCTGCCTGCAGCCCACACTCACATGTCTCACTTGTCCAGCAGTGATGCAAACAAGGGACGTGTGCTGCAGGTCCTCATCCTTTAACCACAAACCAGAAGGTGGCAGCTGATATTTTATGCATTAGCAGATAGTAGGGGTACTAATTCAAAGATCAGCATTGAATAATAATAAGATGTTGTCCTGGTTTGAAGGACAGGTCTCTGCTAGGGAAGGCAGGAGCCTCCCTCGGAATGAAGAATGTGAACCCCTCCCCTCCGAATTATTGTAATTTTGAAATTAAGGGGGTCTCAGGCAAAGATATGGGAGTAGGAATAACAGTTTTTTACTAGGATTTATAACAGAGCAAACAAACAACAACTTTTATGGCACTAACAACAAAACAGAACCAAGAACCCGGTCCCGACCTCCTGGCCTGAAGGCACTTCCCCCCCCCCTCAGTGCAGTGATGGTCACAGCCGGCAGGGAGCACGTGCTATGGTGGTTCAGTCAGCAGGGGAAAACAAAACGGAAGAGAGGTTTTGCTTCACAAACCTCCTTGGAGCAGTCGATTCCAGTGCCCCAGCAGGATTCTTGGAAAGCAGCAAACTGGGACGGCAGGACGTCTCGGCAGGCAGGGGNAGCTCAGGGATTCCGGGCACCCGAGCAGATGGCAACAGGCTCAGCGGCTGCTCTCACAAGCAGAGGCTCACCCCAAGAGGCAGAAGAAAACAGCTCCAAGCCAGGGCTCCAGCAGCAGCAGCGAAAAAAAAAACTTCTCTCCCGCAGAGCTGTCTCTTCCCGTGTCCTCCTCCGAAAGCCAGTCCCGCTCCACCCCTCCCCTCTCCTTTTACCAGTCCCCAATTCTCGAGATATTCCTCCACCCCCCACCCCCTTCGAGAGAAAAACTCCCCGACAGAACAGTAAACATAGATGCGCCTTTTCTTTAGGCCTAGGTATAGCCTTTGTTTTTCTTAAGTACTCAGTAATTAAGGCTATTTAGCAACTGAATGGAAAAAAATTCTACACTGTTAAAAGGAAACAAAAGGAAAGACAACCCCAACCCCCAACAGATGTTTTCTTTTTATGACAGGGGTCTGCAGCAAACCAATCTTTCAATATGACCTTTTTCCTGGTTATCAGGAACAACTACATCCTGATCAAAAAAAAACCCCAACTCTCAGACTTAATCCTAAGGTATTTATTATCCAGGAAAGATGTAATTATTAGTTATTTAGCAGGAAATGCAAGTTATAATTATACAGAGAAGTCTAGCTTTGGAGACATAATTGGCCTAAATATAACTGTGATATTTAGGCTGGAATAAAGGCTAAATTGAAGCAGCCAAATTAGCAGTGGTCTTGCAGATGATTGGTTGTGAAAGAAGGAGTAAGTTTGAACATGCCACTTTATGCAATGTACCCATAAAGGCACTATCACACAGTGAGTAGATAATTACAGAACAGCCAAACAATAATTTATCAGGGAAATAATCTAAAAACTCAGTGTGATATTGGAGAGTAGCATGTATTATAAGATTAAGTCATTCCTTTTGGAAATTTTTATTTTAATTCAAATCTTGCCATGCAAGGATTTTAATTCTGTTTGCGTATATGTATTCTGCTTGTCTAAAAAAAGAAATAAAAAGAGATTCTACAACTGAGATGAGAAGCCATTATTGTTAAAAAAAAAAAAAAATCTGATTTCTCATATGCAGGCCAAAATAATGTAGGCACCACTACAAAAACAAATTTTCTTCACATCTTATCAATCAAAATTTATCTTACTTGTATGTTTCTAGACTCAACAGGTGAAAGAGAAGGTTGAGCATTCACCTCTGGTAGTGAGATATCACAATAGTTGACTTCCTACTGCCCAGCCAGGCCACGTTAGATTCCCCATTCATCCCTCCATTGTTTTAAGAAAAGAAAAACATTTGTACCAGGAACTGTTAAGCCTGCACTACACCATATTCAGTTCCCAGGAAAAACATTTCAGCTCATGTCTAACAACTCCTTCACATTTCATTGCTCCCAAGTCATGAATGAATCTTCCCTGTATTTTAGATATTATAAAGCAATATGATTTTAAACTGTCTCATCTTAACTGAAGCAATGTTCAAAGAAAAGAGGAATAACTGCTTTCTGTCATGAGATTCCTGCTGGGGTAACAGACAGAAACCACTACGATAACAAATAACCAACTTCATCTGCCTTGGGCTGGATTTCAAAGCAGCTACAAATGCTAGGGGCATGGAGCTGTTCAGCTGTGCACACACACAGATACCATGCACCTAAAACCACACCAGCATGGTTTCATGTTGTGAGACACCTCCAGAGGGTGTGTTTAGACTCTGAAAGTGAAGATGGAAAGCGTGAGACTGGTATGTTTGAAGTCATTTCCTGAGAGGGCCTGAAAACTGCTACTCTGTAAAAATATATTTCAGCTTCTGGTCTCAAACATAGTCAAGAAAACCCCCAAACAATGACAGAAACACTGATCTTTTACTGCCCTTGTTTACTCCAGTTTAAAAAATACTTCTTCGAAATCTTGATATTAAGTAGTTGTACATGAGAAAACACAGGCCAGCCACAGAAAGCTCATATTTGGTTATTAAAAATTAATACATATTATTAATATATATATCACCGCATCACTTTGCTTCTTCCTAGTTATTTCAATTTTCTCCTCTTACTAATCAATCCACAATGCTTAGCATATGCTTCATGCTAACACACAGTTCATATTAAATAACTCTACCTTACAGACTCATTTCCAGTTAGCATCCTTTCAAAATCATGGTGTTTATTTTGATAAGGCAAATGACAACCTGTATCAGTTTACTTCATTCTATTTAAGTGATGAAAGAAAACAATTATACTCATTGCTATTATATTGGTTTTAGCTGGCCTTGTAATCTCTTATTTTCCTAAGTCACAGGCTCTTGTACCACTCCCCTACATGCTGTTCTTTAATATTTGCCACAGCTTGGCACCAGTACTGATTTTTATTACCATAGCACTTAGAAGCCATAAAAAATGTATCAGGAGTATGATGTTCATTTTCAGTC
The DNA here is from genome assembly GCA_013390045.1 of Picathartes gymnocephalus. Taxonomy (NCBI): domain Eukaryota; kingdom Metazoa; phylum Chordata; class Aves; order Passeriformes; family Picathartidae; genus Picathartes; species Picathartes gymnocephalus. The sequence continues at coordinate 23,697 of WEKY01059099.1, forward strand.
ATTCTTAAACATACCTTGGCCCTATAACCTTTCTTCACAAGATAATAGTTCAACAATTCAATACTTTTTTTCCTCTAGAATTCTGTTGTGGTTTAACCCAGCAAGTAGCTTAACACCAAAGACCAGCTCACTCATTCCCGAACATTCACTGGGATGAGGGAGACAATTAGGAAAAGAAAAAAAAAAGTTAAATTCACGGGTTGAGTTAAAGACAGTTTAACAGAACAGAAATGGGACAGAAAATAATAACAACAAAACCAGAATTAGAATATACAAAAAAGAGAGGTAAAATGCAATTGCTCACTGCCTACCAATGGCCAATGCCCAGCTTGTTCCTAACCAGAGGCTTCCCAACCAGCTTTCCCCCAGTTTGTTTATTGAGCATGACACCACAGAGTGTGGAGTATCATTTGGGTTGGGATCAGTTGTCCAGGCTGGGTACCTTTCCAGATTCCTGTGTCCCCCAAGCTTCTCACTGGTGGGGCAGTACAAGAAGCAGAAAAGACCTTGATGCTGTGCAAGTCCTGATCAGCAGCAACAAAAACGTCCCTGTGTTATCAATATTACTCTCATATTAAATTCAAACACAGCACTGTACCAGCTACTGTTGGAAGAAAATTAGCTGTGTCCTCGCCAAAACCAGGCCAAATTCTAGTTATTCTTTTTCCGCCTATATATGACATTTGGATGCGTGCTACATCCAAGTCAGAAAATGGTTTCGTTTCAGGATGATATCACACTGTTTCAGCAAAACCTGATTCCATTGAGAAATAACAATACTTTTCTGTTACTAGTCTTAGAGTTTAATATATGATTTGGAGATACAGCTCCTTTTCTTTTGAAGCATGGATCCTATGAGTCATTCAACAAAAAGAGCTGACATGGACTGTTAATAAAGCTAAATATTACTGAAAGAGACATTTCTGACTGAAGGTTTTGGGTTTTTTTTAACAAACTCCCACCCTTGCATTTTATCCTGCCATTTAGACATCGATTTTTTAGAGCACAAATTCAGACATCAAAATCCCTTTTATACAAGTACAGATGTGGAATGATATACCTTACCATACTTAATGCTACCTCAGTGCTTTCCTAAAGTCCACAGTTAAAAACTCCTACTACTGAAAAACCAGCAAGAGTTTACTTAAAAAAAAAAATACAGTTCACTTTCTACAGGAAGGGACAGTTCTTAAACTTCTCTAAATCCTAGCATTAAATCAGTAAAATTTCAAAGTCCTTTTCCCCACCCCCCTCAACTGGTATAATTTATTTCAAGCTAATTTCACTACTACAAACCTCGTCTGCAATTATTCAGCATTTCATCTTCAGTATATAATCTATTTTAGAGTTCAAGAATTAAAAATAATCTTTCCATATTAGTTCTAATAATTTAAAGAAAGAATGCCATCAAGGTGGAAGATGAGATGCACCTGGAAAAACCTAGAACCAGCATTAGCTGAGAATGGATCCTATGATCCATTACATAATTGTGGCCTCCCATTACCTGAAGGAAGCCCACAAGAAAAATGGAAAGGGACTATTTATAGGAGCATGTAGTGACAGAACTAAGGGAAATGGCTTCAAACTGAAAGAATGTAAGTTATATTAGGAAAAAATTCTTTACTGTGAGGGTGGTGAGGCCTTGGCACAGGTTGCCCGGAGAAGCTGTGGATGCCCCATCCCTGGGAGTGCCCAAGGCCAGGCTGGACGGAGCTCTGAGTAACCTGGTCTAGTGAAAGGTGTCCCTGCCCATGGCAGTGGGTTGGAACCAAATGATTTTTAAGGTTCCTTCCAACACACATCATTCCATGGTTCTATGCTTCTATTATTCTAAATAGTATTACAATCATCTCTAAGGGTCACAATATCTAGAAACTTGCAACAAAGGGATGTGATACAAAGTTGTCCAAAGAGATAAACTCTTTGACCAAAACAGAAGTTATATCCTAAGTGAAAAAGAACAAAAAGTAAAGGACCAACAAAGACAGGAATGGTGCTGGCAGGTACAAGAGAAGTGAATTGACTCCACCCAGTTTTGCACGAACTAGATTCACAATAAATACGTAACTGTGTGTGATCTCACTCACACCCAGAGCAATAGTCTAGCTGTGTTAAGTGGCTGTCCGAGGACCCTGAGCTGCAAAAGTTCAACTAGGTTGTCCCCACGCTTGCTGTAGATACTGTAGCAATCTCTCCACCATGCATCTGTTTCAGAACTCTTCTGCAAAGTTACATGATTTCTGCAAGGCTATACAGGTGACACAGTCATAGGTACAAAAAGATTGCAGCTTGCAGGATGCCTCCTAAAATCTTTCCTAGTTATTGGTCGAAATCCAAACAGTCCCATTCATGCTCAGATTACATTTTTGGGGAACTATTAAAGAAAGCTTATTATTAACTTTCTTCATTGAAAGCTTCCCTTTTCATTGCTGACAATGAATCTAAGTATCATTTTAAAAATTGCACAGACACTTCTCACTGATTTAGGATACATACGGAAACATCAGTTAAAAGTAAGAGACCTGTTTGCGTGCCTTAATAAGCCTAACAAAAGCTGTTAAGCATCTTGACATAGAAAAAGGAGCTTTCAGAAGAAGATATATTTTAGCCTGTATTATTGCAGATGACAGGGAGTGCAGATAGCATCTAAAAGACAGACAAGTTTCTTACCATTAAAACAAGGAAATTATCCAACAATATTCCAATTAGCAAAAATCATACCTGCATCGACTTACAGTTGTTGTAGTTATCTCTAGGTATTATTTGATCTTAATATCAATTTGCTTTACAAAGCTATTGAAGCAACTAGAATTTTCTAGTTTGTGAATTCAAAAACTAGGGAAGGAAATGTCATCATAACTCGATGTGTTCTCATAAACTCTACCATAAAAAAAGACCAAGATGCCTTTTATTTACATATCAATTCTGTTTGGTGCTATGCCACAAGGTTTTTTTTACAGGATTACCAGTGCCACTTAAATATAGCATTGGAAATCAGGTTCAGTCATGAAGAGTTTGAAATTCAGACTCTGATGTAGTAAGATAACCTATGCTTGCAAACGCTTCCACTCTTCAGGAACTTGTTACTGGGTGAAAACAGAGAACTTACCATTTCATTTTTGTAAGATATCACTTTCAGCAATATCTTCATGGTGACCAGAGACAGGACTCAAGGGGATGGTCTGAAGTGGTATCAGGGGAGGTTTAGGTCAGATATTAGAAAAAGGTTCTTCCCCCAGAGGGTGGCTGAGCACTAGAAGAGGCTGCTTAGGGCAGTGGTCACGGCAGCAAGCCTGAGGTCAAGAAGTGTTTGGACAATGCTCTCAGACTCATGGTGTGATTCTTGGGGGGTCCTGTGCAGGGCCAGGAGTTGCACTCCATGATCCTGATGGGTCCCTTCCAACTCAGCATATTCTTTGATTCTATGATTCATTAAAAACTCTTTAGAAAATTCTGAATGAGCTTGTAAACAGTTTGGAGAATGGCTAAAGTATATTACCACTTTTTTCAGACTGCTAAAATAAGTATTTCTTGTGTTCTAACAAGCATGAACTACCATGCCTAAAGCAATAAAAAGAATACCTCCAAGTGAGTGGGTTTGCGATCATCTTTTCAGCTTAAGTCAATTACCATTTACAGACATGAATCCCTAAAATCCCCTAATTTGCACCCATGCTTTGTATTCAGACTTGCTGGCTTCACTAAAAGCAGAAAATATTCCTATCTACACAAAAGATTCACATGCAGAAGTAATGGCTAAATTCACAAACATTTTAAGTGCTGGTACTTAGTTTCAAACAGCTTTGTTTTTCCATAGGAGATGGGGAAAATGACTGAGAACAAAGCAATCATTTTTTCAAACTATTTAAAGAAATCACTGTAACATTTAATTTTCATATAAGTAGAACAAATTGCAACATCTTCTGAAATAAAGTAGGTTGGTTGCTAAGGCTGCACTGAAAATAGCTAGCTTTTTCAACTTTCCTCTAAATTTATTTTCATCCAAAAAACACCAAAAAAACCCGATGATTTGGCAATAAAATCATATCAAATGTGCTCATTTCTATCGGTTACAAAGTAAAAAATATATTGTTGTTGGGGTTTTTTTTTAAAAAAGGCTTTAGAGATCACAATTTTTATGAAAAGTATTGGAAATAGATGTTTCACTTTTAAGCAGAATACACTTGTGTTTAAAATTAGTAATAGCAAGATGTCAAATGGAAGAAAAAATTTTAAAACAAACTTACTGCATTGCCTGTAGTCCTCTTTTCTTTTTGCTATGAATTGGCAAAACACTTTCTTTCCATAACTGCTAATGTAAAAAAAGAAAAAAAAAAGTAATAAATACATTAAATGTTTATATTTTTCATGGTGGTTTGACACTGGCTAAAAGCCAGGTACCAATTTAAAAAACAAAACAAAACAAAACAAACAAACAACAAAAAAACCCATTCATTCGTTCTTTTCTGATAAAGTTGAGCAGATGAGGGAGGGGGAAAGAAAAATTGCAGGGTTCATGAGTGGAGATAAGGATTAGGTGAAAACATTGAAGGCACAACAGGCTCAAACTTAAAAGGTATAAAGAAAAAACTTTATTAACAGAACTAAAAGAGGATAATGAGAACTATAATAAACCTTTAGAACACCTTCTTCCCCTTCCAGCCCCTCCCTCCTTTCCACCAACAGCGCAGGGAGACAAGGCGTAGGGGTTTTGGTCAGGTTTTCAGTCAAAATCTTTCTTCAGTTCACTTGGGGAGAGGGGTTTCTTCTGCTATGCCGTGCGGTCCTTCCCATGGGAGACTGTTCTCTGTGAACTTCTCCAGCGTGCTTCTAATTTTCAGGAATAAAAGTCCCACCCAACCTGCTGTAACGTGAGTCCTGCCCATGGGCCAAACAATCTTCTCAAAACTGCATGGTGTGGGTCGTTTTAGTTCCTGGGGTGTAGTTCTTTAAGGATGAGCTGCTCTAGTTTGGAAGCAAGGGTCCTCTGTCTCTGGGAACAAGGGTCTTCCTTCTCTGTTCGAGTTTCCCACTTAATTACAGATTTTCAGCATCCACCCACTCCAGCTTGAACACTTTTTCTCACAGGCTGCAAGTGGATTTCTGCATCCCCCCATGCACTTCANGTGGATTTCTGCATCCCCCCATGCACTTCATGAATTACAGGAAAACAGTTGGTTTTATTATAGTCCTCACCACAGCTTGCAGAAGAATCTCAGCTCCGACACCCAGAGCACCTCCTCCTTTTCACTTCAATGTCGCCATATTGTTCTCCTCATGTGCCTTCAGCCTTTTCCTTTTCTCTGACTCCGGAGAGAATTGATGTCTGTAGGTTCGTTTGTTCTCAAGTTCTACCAGCTGAGAAGTTTTTATAGAGTTCTGCAGGGCTAAAAGGTTGATCCTGTCCGGGCTCCGCGTGGGGGAATTGCTCGCCATGCCTCTCGCTGCTGCCCGCGCCGCCCCCGCGGGCACCACACGGGCCATGCCAGCCGCTGCGGCGGCGGTGCCATTTGGTGCTTCTCTTCATGCGGGGCACAGAAAAGGAGAAACCGCTGCTGCCACCCCCGCCCTTCTGTCCGCAGCACGGCTGGCTAAAAGTGGCCACGCAGGCAAAGTCCGCCGCAGGCCGTGCTGGGGTGGCGGCAGCTGCAGGGGCTGCGTGGCTGCTGGCGGCGCCAGTATGGCCCCGGCTGCAGCGCCTCCCTCTCGCCATTGTGTTGGGTAGAGACGGCACCACTCCTCCTTGGTTTTAAAGTTGATTTGTTGTTTCTTTCTTATGAAGGCGTAGGAATGCCTTTACAGAGGTCTGCAGAGGTCAGCCGTGTTGTGAAGAATGGTCCCAAGGTTACAAGGTCTCTTAAAGGTTAACTGGCCAATAGCTAATTGCTACGTACATACAGTTCTATTTTCACACCAATAGTTAGTCA
>WEKY01059117.1:11313-51349 GCA_013390045.1 Picathartes gymnocephalus
GTAAAATGTTAGATATAGCTTGAAAAATTACAGAGTTAAAAAACCAGCATCACTACAACTTTGTAGATTCTGTTCTCAGCTCTTAAACAAGTGTAGTCTCAACTTTTTGGTCCAAAAATTACTTTGTAGGATTACAAAAGGTACAAAAGATAGTAACCAAAATGCTTAGTCATGGAAAAGATTCTTTAAAAGGTACATCTAAGTGGATAAAGTATCTTTGGCATACAAAAAGAGCAATTGAAATGGTTGTAGAGATGTGATAAAATTCTGAATAGCATAGAAAAGGAGAGTGGGAATCATCTCTTAAAAGAAGGAGAGATATCAGATGAAATAGTCACATAGAAAGCTTGAAGCATGCAAATGAAAATAGTTTTTTCCTATCCAACCATAACTAAGCTTTGGAACTCAGTGCTAGGATGTGGGGGAAGCTATAATTTGATAAAGTCCAGAAGAAAAATCCATTCAAAGATGTTGAACACAAGCATGCTGCTTCAAGCTCTGCCCCTAAGACAGAGTTTAGGAGGGTACAGAGAGCAGTATACCAGAGGTGTGCCACTGTTCAGTTGTTTGCTCCATTTCTTAGCATATCTTCTCTAATTTCTGCTACTGGGCGTTGATTCTGCCTCAACACAGATACCCTTGTGTTTATGTGTATTTTGAGGGAATAGCCAAATTCTGCTGTGAACAACACACACCTGTAAGTTAATGTTAGCAGCTGCTAGTGCTGATTTAGCTGTAAATGCCTAAGGGAAGGGCTGGCAGCTATTTTGAAAGAAGTCTGTAAAGGCAGAAGAGTTATTTATTGATGCATCTGGGATTGTTACATAAACTACTGTAAAACATGCTCTGAAGAGTAAAATACTTCAGGGATGGAGGGGATACAGTGAAAGATTCCTGTGAAGCCCTGGTGATTCTTTTACTATTGTGCTGAGAACAAAGACACATTTGGGATTAACTTTGTCCTTCTTAGTGCTTCAGTACTCTCTCGGAAATAGCATGTCTGAGTTGTTGATTTGGCAGAGAGAATTTTTCCCTTCTGCTCCCTTCCCAAGCTTTGCATGTTTAACTGTACTGGTAATACTTTTCCTGTTCCTGATTTGACTCTCCTTTGCTCCAGATCAACACATTGGTGATCAATTTCGATGCTGAACTTCGCCTTTTGCGGCACAATAAACTGAAGATGGATATGCAGATGAAAAGTGCTGATCTCCGCTGCATCACATGCTGTGAAGAGCTGCTTATCCTGAAGAAACTTGAGATACATGAGGACCTTCTTGAGGAGCAAATTTGTGCCCTCATCAATGTACAGGAGGACATACAAGTAAGTAGGCCACATGTACCATTAATTTAAATTTAACAGTACCACTAATTCAGGGCTTGAAGCAAAAACAAACCATAAAGTAAGTGGTGGCATCCCTTGGTTTTATTTTAGCACCGATCCAGTGACTGGTGCTAAATTTTGAAAAACAAGAAGCTCTTGATGGTCAGCCTACTAGGATGGTCACTTCTAACTTCCAATACTTAATTTTTTAATAGTCTTAACATTTGTATTTTAATAGGTCCTTCGTGATATAGCATAAGTGAGTAATCACATTGTTTAAAAACATACTCCTAGGTGATGCTTGACTGAACCATGGGTTTAATCAAGACAGAAAAACAAGTTTTGCATTTCCAGATCTTCACAGATGCATCCTATATACATACACATGGGTTGTACCTTTTAACTGAAGTAGTTTTTTGTTTGTTTAGTCAAAATTGAAGAACTACCTTGCACAAATGGAGGATAGAAAGTGTGAGATTGTAATGCTTCAGGAACGTGAGAAAGCTCTTTATGCCAGCTTCGAAGCATCCCTTGGAGAAAACAATGAATTTGCTGATTTTCTGACCGATATTTTTAAGAAGGAAGTTGAGTGTGTGGAAAAAGAAATAGGAAGAGAAGCAGGTTGGAGACTTTGTTCTTTTTGCTTTATGGATTTGTTATACACATTTCCATGTGGTCAAGTACATGTCTCTCAATCTAGCTGGAGCCCTGAGTACACACAACACTCCAGTCAATTCAAAAACCAGTAGGTCAGACCTACCCAGATTTGTTTATAGGCTGACAACATGTTCTGTAGCTGTCATCTTGAATGATAACAATGATGTAATCCAGTTTCTAACATGACTGCAGTTGCTCTGATAACAGCTCCTGCAATTTTCTTCCTGTAAGTCAGTTCCTGAGGACTGATAATTGGTAAGAGGAAGAGGCACAGCTTTAAATAGGTGCTTCCTATGCTGTACCAATGGGAGCTATGGATAAGTGATTAGTCTGTCACATTTGTGACATTCTGCTCTAATCTGTCCATTGACTAATGAGAGATCATAAACCTAATCTGAAATCATCTATTAGTCACAGGACTAAACATATTGCAAAAGGATTTAATTTGTCTTAGTGATTCAGTTTTAAGCTGTTAAAGCTAGGCAGTCTTACTGAGCTGACATACTTGTGCTCTCTCTGACTTAGCTTTTGATTTCAAGTGGGACATGATTAGCAAAAAGTGCAGACATGTTGTGACAGATTTGTGCTTCCTTATTCTGCTTAGTTGATTAATCTCTGTAGTAGAATGGTAAACCCACACTGTTCAAGTTCCTAACACATATAAAGAGAGGAAATACTACTGAAGTAAGTCCCAAAAACATGGGCTGCACCTGTGCCTTTTCTACTACTAGGTGATCTCTCTCTCTTTTTTTCCTTCCTCTTTTTTCTTTTTGCTTTCTGTGAAAATATCACATCAGATCAATGCGATAGGCACAAGGTGCCTGGATTCACATATCACCAGAATGATCTTTCATGGGTTACTGGGCTTGTGTTCACCAGCACATTGGCATAATGTATAGCTGGTGAGTCTGGAGTGTTTTGCAAGCCAGCTCGTCTGTTTCTTTCAGGTGAAGAAAATGAAAACAAAGAGGGGGATGATGAAAAGCCTGACTTAAAGACTGATGAAGAAAATTGTGGATCTCAAGATGCAGTCTTTGGTGACTCTGTTTTCCCAGAAGGTACCTATGCTTTTATTTCCCTGTGTTAACTGGTTGTTTAGCTTTAGGGGCAATATGATGTGTTTGAAAAGAAAATACAGAATTTTTAATTATTCACTGCTGTTAAAGCCATGAAGGCCTGGAATGTGTGTACCCCTCTTGTGCAGCATTTTTCCCCAGGAAACTTCAGTCAAGATTATAAAACTGCTGGTAGTGTAGACTTCCCTAATTAAAAAAAGGTCGGGAAAATAAAACTTAGCTAAGCACTAAGAATTAATTATTTTGTGTAAGGAAGCATTCACCATTTAACGGCTGTTTTCTGGAAAGAAAACGCTCCTCTCTGGAGTGGAGCAGTGGCAAGGCTGTAGCTGCCCTCTGGAAACCAGCTCCCTGGCCTGGCTGGATCCTTCCCTGTTCAGGGCAGTTCTGAGAGGATCCTCATGCTGTAAATTGAAGCTCTTTGTTACCACCTCGTGGATTTATGCAGCAATTGCCTGTTGCTAGGCTGCTCTGAAAAGTTAGACACTTTACTTTGCAAAATCCTCTTCCTTTGTGCATTCAAAAAAGGCAGGCAACCTCTCTCCTCCTTTATTTTTTCTTTTCTTTTTTTTTTTTTTGGTACTAGTTTGGCTAATTTAGGATGTTGTTTTTTAAAAAAAAACTTTGAGTGATGTGTCAATGACAGTATTACAGGACTGCTTCATTTTCAAGTTCAAATTTACCAACAATTCACCTTCCTTTTTTTTTAAATTGAATTTTAATATCATTTCCACAAATTGAATTTTTTATTAACTTCTCGTTGGTCTCATTTTTCAATGGAATGTTGGGAAGAAATAAAGATTTTTATTTTTTATTTAAGAAGTCCAAATTGCTACTGTATTAGGGGAATTACATGTTGGATTAGCCTCTTCATATTTGTCTCTTTATGTGTCATTTTCTTTGCCTTTATTGGGCTCTCTTTTTTATTATTATGCCTGCTGATTTGGGCATAGTTATGCACTTGTTTAGCATTACTGAAATCACAGTATTAGATAGAGATTCACAGATCTTCCTTACCATGACACAGGTTCTATGAAACACAGCTTTGTTTACAAAGAGAGCTATAAATGATCCCTACAGCAAGTTCATAATTTACAGTGAAGGGTGCTACGGAGAAACAACTATGTGCTCCCATAATTGAAGATTTTACTGCAACATGTATTAATCACTGGACTGCATTTCTTACAAAAGCTAATTTTTTGAGCACTTGGCTTTAATGCTGGCTTTGATGCATTTAATCTAACTTCTGGAAACAAACTGCTTGACTGAATGCAAAGAAAAAAAAGATCCATCCAAGACATTTACCCAGTTATGGAGGCACATGGCCCACAGGTTTATGTTCAAGGAAGCTCAAGGGAATCAAACCCACGGTGTTATTATGGGGAATGCTGGGAATGTGCACAGCAGAAAAAGGTACCAGCTTAGCCCAGTAACTCCAGTGCAGCAACAGTGAAAGTAAACTCTTTTTTGACTCCTTCAGGCTGCAGTGAGGATCTGTTCCTGAACACCATCCAGCTCCGGCAGCAGCGGATAAGCATTGAGAAAGCTTTAGCAGAGGAGAAGAAAGTTGCTGCTGACCTCAAAAAGGAATATAATGCCTTGGCCGTAGAGGTATTGTAGTGTTTTCTCTGCAAGTATCAGCATGTTAAATGTAGTGCTAGTCTGAGATTTAAAAACAAAATCCTAACCCTCTGAGAGGCCTCTGTTTGGGAAGAGATATCTGTGGTAGCACAGAGGCAGGAGGCAGCTCAACCTGGGTCACCTGTTCTCCTGAAAAGTGTAAGTCAAGTTGGTCCAACCTTAGCTTTCATGGGGCTGGATCCAGGCTTTAGGTCGAGTTCCTTCCCAGCTGTCTAGCCTCGTGCAGCAGCAGGAACTGGATTCTCTGGTTCAGATGAAATACATGGTGTGGCTTGGCCTATTCTCTGTGTGTGTGTATGGAAACAGAGAGATTGAAGAATACTTACCCTAACACAAATCCAAGTTAAAATAAAGGCATAAAATTTCTATTCTTCCATCTATTTCTTTTTCTTTTAGTTATTTTCCTTTTTTCTTTGTCACAGGTAATCACTGAATAAACTCTTTTGGTACAAATTTTCCATTTCACTTTTTTGAACTCTTGCATTCATTAAGAAATTTCGTTTGTATTAATTAAAAAATATCTTAGTTTGAAGGGTTATCTGGAAGAGAGAGAGTGCTACCAAAATAACATTATGCAAGTCCTGCGCTTTTTTTGTCTCAAAAATGTTCCATCAAGTGTGCTTAACTTACAACTATTTTTTAGTTTTTAAAGGCTTTCCTAAGTGCCAGCTGCCACATATTCACCCTGGGGCATGACATTTGAGTCTGAATTGTTTCTTTCTCATGCAGAATCAATAAGCATTTCCAGGCATAACACAATAAGAATTATCTTGCAGGCTCTGTAGATCTACAAGTGTTTTAGATGCTAAACAAAGCAGCTGTCTCTTGACACATACAGGGCTTCTCTAAGGAGGCCTTTATGAGTGTACATGTGTACAGAGGTGTTCAGGTTAGAATCTTGCTTGAATATATCTAGATGAACCTTGGGTTTGCCTATAAAACTCACCTATTATATGTAGTTCAAAAAAAGCACAATTTTTATATACTTCTTTCTGTTTGGATCAGGAACTCTAACAGAACCGTGCTACCTTATGTATTTTAAGTATTACAGGATTGTTTGTCCACCATTTGTCTTTCTGCAGGCAAAACAGCTAGAAACCAGTCTGGACACAACAAACAGGGAACTGGAGGCCTTTCAGTGGGAAAAGCTGCACAGACTGAATGAGCTGTATGTAGTTGTGCCTTTGAGACTCCATCAGGTAATTCAAGATGTTGTGCATCTGCATGTGCAGAATTGCCTGTGTACATCTCAACAATGGTGTTACTGTTCTTTGGGGCCTTTAGTTCCTGATTCACTATAGTCTCCTGGGAGAAAAGTGCCATTAACTGAACTTCAAGCTGCTATTTCCTCTAGAATACCCTTTTTTATTTTTCCTTCTCCTGTGCTGACAGAAACTAGGTAAGGACAGGCAGGCTGGCCCATTGCTGCAATGTGCATAGTCTTCAAGTGCTTTACAGGTTTGGCATGGTATTTTCCTTCAGGTCCATATCTACTGATATTCTCCTGGGAAAAAAACCCCTAAACACCCCCCCAGACAAACAATTCAAAAAAGCCCCAAAAACTATTGAAAGTCATGGGAGTTCTGCCCAATTCAGTAATGCCAGATTGGATACAATGCATTCATTTACACAATTCCCTGGCCGAAAAAAGAAGAGTCGTGCCCATGTTTAGTATTACCTCACTCACTAGTTCTCTATTACTCCCACATTTAATACAAAGAGGTATCTCCAGCACCCTTAATCAGTAAAGCCATCCTTGCTTATTTCTGCCTGATTTGCAGGTGCAGTGCTTGGTTGATGGGGAGATGCCCCATGATTTCTCCCAGACTTTGGTATTTACCAACCAGTCCTTGCAGTACCTGCAGAAGAGAATTGTGGACCTACGTAATGAAAAGATAATGCAAAGAGAGATCCATAAGAAGGCCCGGGAGCAACATAAGCAGCTTCTCCAGGACAAAAAGGAGATGGAGACAGAGATTCAGCGTGAGTAACAGAGACTCTGAACAACACAGCATTGCTAATCCTCCTTCTGTCCCACTCACTGGGTGTGGGTAACTCACCACATCTGTCTCTGTACTTGCACAGATGTCACAGAGGGTTACTGCAGAAAACAGAACAGATCAAGTGGAGTGTTTTGATGGGGGGTGGTAGTTCTCCAGCACTGCAGAGTCATCAGGCTGTGCGAAATAATTTGGGAACTTAGTAAAGTAGAGCTGACTGAGATGAGACACTGCAAGACTGGACACGTTTGCTATTTCTGCTTGTAAACCAGAGTTCCTAGGAAAAAGTAGTTTCTCCAAAGATACATAAGCTTTTTCTGGCAACTTCTTCCGCTTTGTAACATTTGAAGAATGAAACAAGCCCTATTCAAAACGCTTTCCCAGGAGGTAAGCCCAAAGCTATGTCTAGCACCAAAGGACCTGCAGAGGCCCTATACAGCCTGTGGTGTGGGAGTGGCTTAGTAGGACTGGCTTAGAGTGTGGCTTAGTGACCACACAGGCATGATCATGGGCAAGGACAAATGGCATGACTCAGCTGTGAGCTCTGTGTGGTTTTCTGTGAGTTATTTATTACAGAGCAAATACCAAAGAGCTCAGACAAAAAGCTGGGGTAAGGCAGAAATTCTTATTAACCAATAAAAGACAGTGCTGCCATTTGTGCCAATGTGCCCCTGTTAGGACTGGAGGAGAGGTGCAATGATCTGATGATGGAGAAGTTTGGTCGGCTGGTTGATTTTGAAGCAGTTCAAGCACACTCTGTTAATATACCCATGGAGCAGATGAAAGTGAGAATAATGGAGAAAGAGTATGAGCATTTCGTGGAACTCAAAGAATGGGAGGTAAGCAGCAGGAAGAGGAGGAAGACGTGTTGTGACGATCTGTTAAGGCTTCATTTCCCTGGGGGCTGAATTGTTACACTAAAATCTTTAGTGAACATGCTCATGTTTGATTTTTTTTCACTTGTCCTTAATAGACCATAGTGTTCAATTGCAATTTCCCACCATCATTTCTACCTCTGCTCCAGCTGCTGACGCACATCCTATTTTTCATGGAAGTAGTTGATCTCTTTCTTTTTCTTTCCTCAAACACATCGTCCTACTTCATTCCCTACCTGAAGCTCTTGCAGAGTGCTTTTCTCTGGTTCTTAGGTGGTATTCAGCACCTCCTGCCTTCTCCCGGTGCCTTTGGTGACAAATTGTTTGAGTACAGGACAGGCTCTGGCTAATGCCTTGGGTGCCAATCTGTGCAGTCTGAAAGTCTCCATTTGAGGGAGGCCTAAGGCTCATCTGCTGTGGTGCAAGCAGGCAACATGCTTATGCTGCCGTTGCAGAAGAGCACAGGAGGGTCCAGAAGTACTATATACCTCATGGCTTTCTTTTTTCCACACTTCTGCCTAACTGCTTTACTTACTTAGGCATTTGCAATTTATGTATGTTAAAAACAAAAAGAAGACATCACACTAAAGGTACTGTGGGATCAGGTGGTATGTGCAGGACCAGTCTGTTGTTTACCTGTGACATTTACATTGTGCCTAGCACTTTTTCCCCACTCCACGCTTTTCGTCCTCTCTCATACCAGATCAAATTTTTACATCTTTCTAGGAGAGAATTGTAGTCCTGCAGCAACAGCTAACGAAGCTGACAAGGGAAAACACCAGCAAGCTGCACCAGATGAACAGGTTTTGCCATGAAAAGCATCAGCTCGAAACTGAGCTGGAATCACTGACGACTGGTCAGGTGAGCCTTTTAGCCACTGCAGTGGTTGCAGGTTTGGGACTGTTCAGAAATGGTTGAGGGATCATCTGTCCCTCACCAGCTCCCTGGTCTCACATCCTGCTTGCAGTCAGCAGTCTGGGCTAAGAGTGGGACAGGCTGAATGGCTGTTCCATACCTTAGCATCTCTGCAATTTCTTACTTAGCTGCTTTCTAAGACTGAAAAAAACTCATCTTATTTCTGATTAAAATTTGCCTTGCAGGAATTAAAAAATATACCTTTGTTACATGGAAATAGTCATGTAGCAAAGCATTCCAATGAAAAGTGGATTTCTTGCTCTGTACCAGGGATTAAGTCTAAATTAGTCAACCTCCACTCTGAATTTCACATAATTCTGACTAAGGAGTGGAGGAGTCATGGATATGTCCTGCTTCTTGGAAAGCTTCACTTTTCCCTGCTTGAAATAAATTTCCACTGTTCATTCTCCATGTTTTATAGGAGCCATTTTTTTCCTCTACAGGGTGGAGAATTTCAGGGCACCCAAACTAGTGATGTCAAAGAGACAGCCAGGCTGGAGTCACGGCTCATGCACATGACTTGTGATGTGGCCTTTCTGAGAGAGGAAATCAACCAGGCCAGAATGGATTGGAAGTAAAAGAACTCGCTTTCCTTAGCAGAAAAGGTGGGTGCCTCTTTCTACAACCTTTACCACAAGACTCTGAAACTCCAACTCCCTGTTCAGAAGTAACTAACAGTCCAAGTCACCCTTAAAATTAACTGTGGCAGCAGTCATGCCTGGAAGTGCAAAATTAATTGTTTTAGCTATACGGGGGTTTAGTTGTAAAGGGTTATATTTGTTTTTTCTATCAAAAGATGACTGTAACAACATATATGGAATAAAAAATAGCAAATAAAACTACTAAATACTGTTATCAGTCCATTGCAGAGGGTTGCACTGGACAAGGTGCCCTGTGTGTATCTGTGTGTGTGCATTATGTCTATGTCTACTCTTCAAAATAGTTGGGGAATGCTGGTTTGAAGTTTCACAGGGGCAAATATCGCTTTGGTACCTTGTTCTCAAAAATGGTAAAAAAGGTCTGCCTAAAGTGAGAATTAGTTACTGCTGAGCAGCAGTGGCCCTGCTCTGCTAACTGAGCTAGTTAGAGTCAAGGGACATGCTACTGGTCAGGAGAAAGCACAGGGGCCTTTGTCCTCAGGGCAGGACGTGGCATTTACCTGGCAGGATGAGAGCGTAACAATGCACAGTCCACCTGTAATTCCACTGGCTTGCACCTGCCTGATTCCACTGGCTCTCACCTGCCAGTGAGAGAGGGCCAAGCTCTGTGTGTTTTCAGGTGTTGCTCTTTTTTGCCTCTCTCATTTGGTGTGGTGGCAGCATGTGACCATTTACAGCACTTACCCTGTCTGACTGTGAAACCTTCCTTCATCCACAGGGTGGAGGGGTTGTGTTCTTCCTGTGCAAGGCTCTTGAGGTGCTAATTTTTAATTGAACATATTAAACAACCTCCAGCTGCTCTTGCTGTTCCTCCCCACTCCCTACCTTTTGCCACTGGTCTTTGTGTCTGGTGTACACTCAGCAAGGCTCCAGCCAGGCACAAGAACTTCCTGCTGGTCCCAGCACAAGCCTGTGAATGGTGCTTGTGCAGCCTGCCTCTACAGGGGGTCCCTGCTGAG
Source organism: Picathartes gymnocephalus (assembly GCA_013390045.1). NCBI lineage: Eukaryota > Metazoa > Chordata > Aves > Passeriformes > Picathartidae > Picathartes > Picathartes gymnocephalus. The sequence goes on from WEKY01059117.1 coordinate 21,417, forward strand.
GAACACACCTGGTGCTGGGAGCTCTTGTGCAGCTGCAGGTTGTGCCCTGGGAGGTGGGAAATGGGCTGGAGCCCCAGGCGCGGGGCTGTGAACTGGCACCAATCCCTTGCCTAACACAGGACGTGGACATACAGTGCCAGCTGGATAACCACACATCCAGAGACTCAGCTGGGGACAGGGAACAAGAAGACCCCAGACTAAGCATCATCAGTGACTATCTAGAAAACTCTTAACTGCAGAAAAATGTCACCTTTCCCCAGGTGTCCTGCTTGCTGTATGTCTTCAAGAAAAAAAGAAAGAGAAGGCTCATTCTGTGTGAGGAAGCAGCATGGAGCCAGGCACAGCAAAGACTAAAGCCTTTATTTTAGATGTTAAAGCGTGGATTTGTCCTTACAGATAGGCGGCTGCAGATGGCGTGTATGTGAAAGGTGGTTTAAGTTGATCAGGCAGAGTGCATAACTCCAGTCCATTCACAGGAGTGTGTTCCTGGAACAAGCCTTCCTGGGAGGGAGAGGAGAAGACCTTTGTGACAGCTTTATCCATTGTGAAGCCCTCGCTGAAAGAGGGTGCTGGATCTTGGTGGTGGCAGCTCTGTTTGGACCCATGTCCCACCATGTCCATCGTGTGCTCTGATGGACACAGAGCTGCTGCCTTGTTTCCTGGGTCCTCCTGTGACCTTGCTGAGGATGCCTTCTGTCTCCATAGCATTATAAAAGGCACATATACATCTATATACAAGTGCATAAATATATAAATAGGGGTGTTATACAAAAATAAATACCCTTTCTCTTTTTCTCTTTAAAATAAGTCTTTTGCAAAAAGCAGCTTGGCCCCTAGCTGGTGGGAGAATGAGTCTCTAAGGGTCTCAGTGGTGGAGGGCTGCTGTTCAGATGTCTCGGTAGTTCCTGACCCAAAGATGTGATCAGTGGATTCTGGGCATGGAGATCTCCTCTGGACTGGCAGCAATCCAGTCTTTCTACCTCTTCAACTGGCACTAGGCCTAAGCAGCAAGGGCTTCCTGAAGGGGGAAAGGAGCAAGAAATTATTACAAGGCACACTGGAATGAGAGATGCTGTGGGAGGTTTCAAGTCAACAGTTCACTTTATGAGGAGGGGTACTCTGATCAAAGAGGAGGATCTGCATTCTGAAAGTTTGTGTGGGAATTTGATGCCATGATCACACAAAACAAGTCTGATCTGTACTACAGGGGTGGATCAATGGATAAGGTCCTAGGGAGATGGCTTCACATTATCTGAACATGAGCCATCAGAATGGCTCTGTAGTGAAGTTTCCCTTCAAGAGCAAATTAAGGAGACATGGAGTTCTCCAAATCACTGACCTTGGTGGAAGAGGGTATCCCGTCGAGCATCCAGGCTTGGGCCTCCCACTTTGCTTCCCATCACTGGATGATGGAGGCCAACAAAGTGTTCTTGAAGGTGAGGACAGTCATCTTGTGGCTGAAGAAGCTGGTGAGTAGAGTCATCTGGGAGACTGTAGAGGAAAGAGCTGTCTTCTGTTCTGGAGCTGGGCAATCTGGGGAAGCAGGCAAAGAGGTTTAGTGCTGTTTACAGATCTCTCCTCCTTGAAAGATATAACCCACGTCATGACTCAATCAGCTCATCAATGCTATGACATAGAACATTCCTAAATTGAAGGGAAGAGCAGAAATTGGGATGTACTTGTGGGATGGGAATGAGATGATGTGGGACCTGGTATGCATGATCCAACAGCTGCTGAGTGCCACAGGAGCCAGGAGGAATAGTGCCTCACAGGGAGCATGGTAATGAAGATGGCTGAACAGTGAGACACAAAGCACTCACAACTGGACACTGGGCAGATTCTGGGGCAGCTGTTTATTAGCATCAATCACAGATGTTTGCTTCTCTCATCCTAGCTTTTCAGTCTCCCACTTAAAAACAGGAGGAAGAAAAAGGGACAGACAGGAGTAGATCTTGGCCACCTCTACAATTAAATTATTCCTTCCTGAAATCCTGAGAGGAATGAGTTGTGTGAAGAGAATTTAGACCAAGGTGGCTTAGTGCTGGAGCATGGATTTGTTTCCCAAGAGAGTTGGGACAGATAGGAGTGTACTGAGGGCAGGCTTTTGTGAGCATGTAGTCTTGTGGGTCCCAGTGGATGGTTCCACCCTCCCTCTTCGCCTGCCAGGACTAACCTGGAGGGCTGGTAGTCTTGCTGGGCACTCCCATTCCGCAGCACTCTTGCCTGCAGCAAGACGTTGGTCTCCTCGTGTGACTGGAAGGAGAGAGAGGGATTCTTAGCAGAGCAATGGCACACAGCAGCATTAAGAGGCAGGTGCTGATCTGTGAGTCAGAGCCCTGGGGCAGACTGCTGAAGCTCTTAAAGCAGTAGGCAGAAAAAACTGAAGCTGTTTCTTTTGCTACTGAGGGCAGTGGAACTGAGCACTGAAAAACTCACTTTACACTTACTCCTGAATCAGTGGGGGATAAAAAATTTATAGTCTCAGCTCTGGCACTGCCTGTTACCCTTTAAAGACAGAGTCCTCAGTGGTGTCAGTCCCTGTGAGCTTTGCTCAGGGGACACAGGAACTGTTCCCGTAAGAGTCACCTTTTCTCACTGCCTCCTCCATACTTAAAAGGCATTGGCCCAAGAAACCACCCCTTCACCAGTGTTTTGGAGACCTTCCTGTTCCCCCCATGTCTAAGACTTCATTACAAAGGGGAAGTCTCTCTTGGGAAGAGATTGCCTTGCCCCTTCTACATGCTGCAAAGTGTGCCAGCCACGCCTGGAGAAGCCACTGCAAGTGTGGCCTTCAGCTGATGACAAACCAGCTCCTGATCCCAGGTGTGGACTCACCTGCGGCACTTCATCAGGGCTGTAATCTCGAGGCTTGGTGCTTGCATACCCCACTCCTGCAGAGGTGCAGATGCCATTCAGATGTGCCCTGCTGGCATAGGGCTGCCCATTAACAAAGGGATGTCCACTGGCACGAGGAGCAGAGATGCCTCTCAGAGGCACCATGGTGTACTGGCAGGAGGACACCAGCAGCCCAGCTCCTGGGAAGCTCATGTCAATGGTTTGCTCTGCAGAGGGAAGGAAAAGAAGTCTTAGCAAAAATGAGAGGTAAAGTCAAGCTTGTTGAAGCTCAGCGTGTATAGGGCTAAGCTGTCCTATAGGCAGCTATTTTGGCATCCAAAGCACTCTCAGAGGCAAATGGTGGAAAGGGGCCCTACAGAACTGCAAATGTACTGCCTCTTTACCCTTAGTTCCAGAGGTTCCGTTGCAACAAGGCAAGCAGGACAAGGGACAATCAGTGGCCTTTGTTTTTATGGGGTTCCACAGGACATTTGAGACTTGCCCTCTGCCCACCCCTTCCCTGCTTCCCAGAATTCCCTCACATTTTGGGTTTTTGATGCAACTACACCCAGGGTCAGATTTAATCCACAGACAAATGATATCCTGTAAATCAATCCTCAAAGAAATAACCCTTACTCTGCTTGGACCAAGCTCTCCAAAGGCAAAAGGGGATGAAAGCCACAATGAGGAGTACGATGGAGCCCAGCACAACGCCTACAATCAAGTACGGCAGGTCGCTGGAACGGGCCACCATGGCTCCTGTCCCCAGGCCACTGTGCCCACCACTGAGCGGGGGACGCTGCTGAGGGGGTACTGTGGAGGGTGGAAGACGACCTGGCAGACCAAGAGACTTCCGAGCTGTGGAAGGAAGAGACAGAGAACGTTAGACAGAGACATGGCAGATGGCACAGCAACCCAGTCCAGGAACGTTTATGCTGCTATGGAGTGGCCAGACTGCTATGGTGGCTTTAAAGAAGCACTCCTGGATGACAGGATTCCTAGGCTGATGCACATGGCAGTACAGACAACGCCTCTGTGCTTGGCTCACAGCTCTGCCAGATCTGCTCTTGGACTGCTCAAGCAAGAGCAAAACCAAAAGATCTTCTCCAAGGCACACACTTGGACTTAATGCTGTTCCTGTCATAAAAGGGCAGCTGCTTGGAAGACAGCATGGGGCCTGCTTCTAACATAAGGAGTTCAGCACAGAAAGGGAAATTTAGCCCTTCTGCTTCCAGTCACCACCTATAGGGATAGTTAGGAACACAAAGGTAACTGCTGCTCTGAGGGACAGCGATGGACTCTGCACAGGGGGTGAGTATACAGACTGGTCACACTGATCAACAGCATGGACAACCCTATGTCTCTCTTCTCTCCAGTGCTGCCTCTACCACTTCACTGGAGCTTGGGTGATGCACTGTCAGGCAGGGATGGTTCCTGCCCTGCTGTGCTCTGACAGCTGCAGGCAAGGGAGGCAGCAGGCTGTTCTCCCAGAGCTGCCCCAGCATGTTGCTTACCTTTGGTTTCACAGATCATCACGTTGCTGAATTCGCTTTCGCCTCCCTCGTTGAAGCACTGCATCTTAATGTCATATGAAGTCTCCGGCTGCAGGTGGCTGATGGAGTGCCAGTACCGATCTCCTGAGGAGGGAACAAGCACATGGGGCTCTTAACTTCCTCAGGGAACAGGCAGCTGGCCCAGCTCTGCAGCAGTGCCTCGTAAAGTAGCCTGGACAGCCGCTGCCTTTCATGCACAGGGCTCCTTTTGGCTGTGCTGTCTTCCAGTACGAAACAGCAGCTGGGACCAGTCTCTCTATTTCTCCTACCTTCCACCACGTCCTTCTTGTAGTCACTGTCATTGTCACTGTCAGTGGGGCGGTAGTAGATGTAAAATCCATGGATGGGAGTGTTGTTGTTGCTGGCTGGGATGTACTGCAGAGGATGGGATGGAGAGGAGAAATTAGCAGAGATGTCCATGCTCTGTATTGTACTAGGTGAAGAGCAGCTGAGATAAATGCGATGGGACAGGAAGAAAACCTAGCAGAGAGATCTTCCTCATGTTGACATTCGTTTGCACAATAAGGGCTTTTCTACAAAAGCTCAGTGCTACTTCCTACTCTCAAGCTTTGCTTCTCTCAGGTAACAGACAAGCTGTGAATCTGGGCCTGTCACTCCAGGCATCCAGTGCTCTGCTCCCTCCCAGCAGCCACAGCCAATGATTCAAGAGAAAAAAATTCCTCCACAACAGTGACTCAGCTGGGCATGGGCAAGCACACAACCATCTTGACTCCAGCAGGCTCATGGCTTCCAGACAAACTGGGTCTTGCCATGAACTGGTCACTGCAGGCGCTTTGTGTTTCTGAAGACAGCTCGCTTTCTCTCCCACACCCAGGGCAGTACTGTCCCAGCTCCACGTGTTCTTGCTGTCTTTCACCCAGTATTTTATCAGCTACTGTTTAACTGAATAGCAGTGCCCATCCTGCCTTGTGGCAATTTCTGGCTAGAAGCAGCTAGGAGAGGAGAGCAATGCATTCCTCCGAATAAGCTCTAAGCTGTAGAATACACTTGGATCTGGGCTTGTGATCCAAAAGATCCTACCCACTCCTAAAAATCCTCTGGAGTGGACTACTGTAAATGATTATCAGCATTTAGGATTGTTACCCAGCAAATGAGAGAGAAGGATGTATCTGCTGGAAAATACCAGGACAGAGAGAGGTTCTAACGGATTCCAGGAATTTGGCCAGGAGAGCAAGCAGCCACTCCATGCATTGTTGAACTGTGCTATTGAACAAAATGGTCAAGACTCTGAGGTTATCCACTGAAATCCTCCTGTATACAATACTGGATTCAGATGGAAAGGGTTTCCTAGGCTCTCTGACTGCCCACCCTTCTATGTGTCCCAAGCCCCATTCAACTGGTGGAGGCATCTACTGGACCCCAGATCCATTTGTGCTGGTGACAGGCTCCAGAGTGGTGACCTGGAGGAGGTGCAAGCTGGGCAAGGAGCACCCTCACACCAGGTTCCTGCCCCTGCAGCGCTCCCCACCCCCACAAAGCCTACCATCCACTTGAGCATGATGGTGGTCTCGTTGATGGCATCAGTGAAGGTGATGTAGGGCCCGGCCACGGGGCGCTCATAGACACGGTTGCTGTACCCAGACACCACGTAGGGCCGAGACGCCGCGCTGGGCTCGCTCTCCCCCAGGATGTTCAGCGCCCGGACACGGAACTTATAGGATGTGCCTATGGGGAAGATGGGAAATAAAACAGTTGCAGGGATTGGAGTCTTCCAAGACTTCTGCTGTCAGCATGGGCTTGACTGTGAAGAGGGGCTACATCTCCAGAAGGCAGAGAGCCTACAGGGAATTTGCTGTGGAAATACAAACACTGAATGGACACATTTCAGCCATGTCCTAGATGTAGCCTGCTTTTATTTACCTTCCCCAGTTCCTCTCTGGATAGTCTGAAGGTCAGACAGCAGTTTTGGAAGGTGTGTAGGGGGTTAAGAAATGCTTGAAAGGATATCCTGACCTGACAGCAGGTATGGAAAGGTGTTCTTCCTCTACTCCATGGGAATTAAATACATAAACATCAGTTCAAGGCCTACGTAATTTTTACCCAAACTTAATTTTACTGGTCTTTAGTTTGGGATAGTTATGTTCCCCTTTTAAGCTGTCCAGCTCAGTGATGGAATCTTTTCTCACGTGAAATGCAACGGAATTTGTGTGCCCATCTGTCTTGCCTGTGGCTAAGGAAAGTTCTCTCCTGTCTTGTAAAAGGCAAAACCAAATGCCTTTAGTAACTGTATCCTGTAACACAGAAAAGCATGCCTAAGCCTCCCCGAGGGAGGTCAAACCTATGCTGGTCTTTGCAGCTGGAGAAATTGGAGAAGCATCTGCAGCTTTTTCCCCATGCACCTAAGGTGGGAGTCAGGGAAGCTTTGTTTTGCTCACGCATGCCAGGGCTGAGCAGGATGTGACAGATGGTTAAACATCCTACAGGGACCCTGCAGCTTTCCTACAGACCTACAGACAGAAGCAAGGAGGACAGCACCTGCCTACCTTTCTCCAGGCCTGGGATTTCCACAGAGAGGCGAGAGGGAGGAATGTCACTGGTGGCCAGGACCCAGTCTCCCAACTTCTTCAATTTCTTATACTCCACACGGAAAGACTGGATGGGGAACCCGCCATTCCCACGGGGGATCCAGGTCACATACACAGATGTCTCTGAGGCCATGGAGATGGTTGGACGGTCTGGTGCCTCTGGAGCTGCAAGGGACCCAGAAGGACATCAGGATGTGAAACATATTCTTCTCTATTGCATTGCACCCACCCACATGCTCTGCAAATCCTGAATGCTCTCTTCCTCTTGTCTCTTCATTAGAGCTGGCAACCCCAAATCCTCGCTCCTTTCAGCTTGTGCCCACAAGCACCTTTTACTCCTCCTTGCATCTTGCTCCTTTTCCACTCCCAGCTCAAGTAGGACAAGACAAGGTTTGAGATGTGATCACCCATCAGAGGGAGAGTAGTGAGAGGGCTGGATGCAGGGCTGAAGATGGAGCAAAAAGCCTGGGTGATGTGGAAGCAGTGAGCAGGGGGAGACTGATGCTGGGGTCTACCAAGTGTAGGAGATGGAAACAGGAGAGATTGAGAAGAAACAGCTGAGAAGGAAATAAGGAAAAGTTCAGAACTGTGGAAATGCAATTTGGCAGGAAAACAGTCAACAGATGGGAGGGAAAGAGATGAATGGAGCTACGGATATGAAAATAAAGACAACGAATGAGTATGGGGGAGACTGAGGGATGGGACTTCACAGGAGGATTAGGACTGAAGGAGGGGAATTTCACAGAAATTATAAAGGCAATAGTAATGGTAGAGACAAGGCAGGAAACAAAAAATTGGATTGACCAGTAAGGATCTGATGTTTCTCTAGTGCAGCAAGATACCCAAATGGAACACTCTGCACCCCTAGAATGGGAACCAATTGCCCCAAGCCAGGGCTTGGCTGAGAGAGGAGGATGCCAGGACATGAAGGGACTGGGTCCCCATTCCTCCCTCACAATCCATCATCACCCACTGGTGCAGTGCAGTTTGTTGTTCCTGTGTCCCACACATCCAGAGACTCCAAGACAGGGTTTTCTGAACCCTCTGTGTGGAACTCAGCAAGAGACAGAGTTGCTGAGGTGTCCTTGCATTACAGGTGGGGCCAGGCAGTGAGATTTGCCAGCTCTCCAGGACTGACTCTCTGCCAAGGGCAGTAGCAGGGGCATCCAAGAAGGACCTCTCCTTGTCAGGAGCTAGCAACCACCCATCCAGCACTGCAGTCTTGATTTACCCAGCAGAGACCTCAACCCCAGCATGGCCTGGCCACTGTCACCCATAAGAGACCCTTCACCCTCCCCACTGCCAGTTCAGGGAGGGCCTTACGGGACAGACGGCTGTTGTCGGCCTGGTTACTGCTTTGAGTGCTCGTGCCTGGGTCATCCCTCTGGATCTGCTGCTCTTTGCTGGCAACAATCTCGGGTTTTGGGCGCCGACCTGTGCAGAAGGGAGAGAGAGGTGGCATCAGTAACAGAGAGATGCGCTCAGAATTAACTTTTGCTGTGATGAGGAAAGCAAATATTCCCAGACAGGATGCGGAGGTAAGTACTTCCTGGACTCTTAACAGCCCTACGGACTCAAAGCACTCAGCCTCCTGGCAGGAACTAAAGCTAAAGGGACAGATTTGTTAATAGATTCCCCTCATATTTAATTTTCTACAACTTTTAATTGGCTTTCTTGAAATGTTGCTAGATTTCTGCCTGAGAAAGTAGTAATTAGCACAAGACAGGAGCCTGGGGGGAGATGTGAGCAAGTTCACCACCATGGGGAAGGTTGCTATGAAGGGAATGCCATTCCCCACACTTTCTGGAGACATGAAAAAGAGCCAGGGGACAGGGGCACTTAGTGTAGACATTTGGAACATCCTTTTGTTGGCAAAGACAGCTCAGCATCCAGCAGACTGCATGAGAAGGCTTGGAGTTTCCTTTAGTGCAGGAGAAGCTTTTAAAGACAGGTAAGCTAAACACTTGTTGGGAAACCTCTCCAGGGTGATCCTGTCTCCAGGCAGAGGATGGATTAAACAACCTCTTGACATTTATGCTGGACCCATCTTCTGCGGTTCTGCAGGTGTTCAACTGAGTCACCAAGGGAATAAGGGACTTATTCCAACCCACACAGAGGATGGGTTGGAATTTTCCCCATCCTACCCCTCCACTTTCCCTTCTGACAGTTTCTCTAAGCTGCAGGCAGATGGGTTTCCAGAGCAAAAGCACTCCCATTGTCCTAAGGCTAGTGCCTTGTGCCTCAGGGCTGGGACAGGATGTTTCAGAGGGGCCCTCCCCTGACTCAGAGCAAAGGCCTGCCCTTTACCAGTGCGGAAGGTGACCATGGCCGTCTGTCCCTCGCCGGCACAGTTGTGAGCAGCCATCTCCACCTCGTAGAGGCTCCCAGGGTCCAGCCTGGTGAGGGTCAGGCGGTGCTGCGAGGCTGGGACATCCCTCACTGCCCAGCTGTCCGACGAGTTGGTGACCTGCTGAGAGACCAATGCAGGCATTGCAGAGCTGGGCTTCTTGCAGGCACTGAGCTCAGAAACTTTATTAGTAAGTTGTGTTCCAACCACATCTACCTTTCCTTCCCTCTCAGCAAAGGAGGGAGATATTTCCAGCCTGATTTTGCAAAGCAATTCAGGTATAAGCAGGACAACTCACCCAAGCCCCAGAGCGTTTTCTTGACCCCAGGGTTCAGTCAGTCCCGTTCTGACCTCTGATACCACCACCCCTCAATGTGTGTCAATCTCCAGAGTGGGCGTGTCCCACAAAACGCAGCATTAGCCACAGGACTGAGCTACTTTAGGAGCCAAATCTACCCTGCAACCCAGTTGCTGAGCTGCTCATTTAGATGCTGGCCATTTCCATGGGATGAGGTACCCAGACACAACTTTACCGAGTTTTATCCAGCCTCACCCCTGGCACTTTGGGGCTGAAATGAAGAACCATAATGCTGGAGCAAAGGTTTCTGCAGGGAAGAGACTGCATATGGCCACAGCCCTCAGGAAAGCTTGGAAACACAGTTTGTTTTTTGGGGATACCCTGATGCCCCATGCAGAGGGGGAGAGAAGGTGGGACCCTCCTCCTTCTCCACAGCTGCAAAGATAATATTTTTGCAGGCAAACAGGCAGGACACTGAAGTGACCCGGTGCCGAAAGGAGAATTAGTAATGCAGGCAATGCAACAGAACGGAAATGCCAAGACTCTGCTGTATCATTCATCTTCTCCAAGCATTTGACACTGACTGATTAATGCCTGCCTCGTTTTATTTTTATTCCTGAGCCTGCAAAGTTGTGAGGCCAGGGAGGGGAGCCCTAAAGGCTGCTAATATCCAGGAAAGGAAAAGAGAAATTCTTAAGAAACAAAAATAAGGGCTGCATGGCATCTGATTGCTTGCAGCCTGCTGAGAGTTTAGAGGCAGTGTAGAAACAGGGTAAAAAGAGATATTCACAGATATTTTCTAGAGAAGAAGCAGAACCTTGCCCAGTACAAATGTAGGTCTCCTGTCAGTAGGTCTAACTTTCATTACAGCCATTTTCTACACAAAGAGCCTTTTCTTTTGTTGCTGAATTGATTCCTTCCCTTTCCACACACATGCTTTTCCAGTCAGAAATGTCAAAACCAGATCATTATATAACTTGATCCTAAGGATCTTGATAGAAAGAGACTCTTTCTAAACAAGTTTAAGGGTTATTGGGACTAATTCCTTTCCACACAATCCTTAAGCATCCCAAGAAAGAGTCTCCAGCTGAGAATTTGGACTACACTGAAAACATATTACTGCAAACTGCAGTGACCCATGGCGACCTTCACTGCCCCATGGCCCCTTCCAGGTGAAGCTCTGAAAAACAAATCAAATATGGACAAACTCCAAGGCTGCAAGTTACGATCGTAAGCAGAATTGGTAGTTACATGATACACCACTGGGGAATAAATCTCTTCTTGGCAGACAACCAGAGCCAATAGTCTGGGGATGCTTTTGGCATCTTTGTTTTTTATTTAAGCTTGCCCTATTGTGTTCCTGTGCTGGCATCTTCTGCCTTTGTTTTAAAGGGCTCTTTAAAGAGATGGTTAGCTGAAATCCTCATCTTCAGTTTTGTTTAAAAAGAAATCAAGGATTGTAACAGACTTCTATTATACTATATTTTCACAAAAGCACACAGTTCCAGGAAAATAGATACATAATATTTACATGTACTTGAAAACGGTGTCTTGCAGGGGCTGGGAATCCCAAACATGCGATCTGGCATATTTTTGGAATATACTCAAACCCTCTGGGGTTTGAGGCAAAACCTGCCTCTCTACTGTAACTCCCCGCCTACCCAAAGGAAAGAAAAGCAGCAGACAAATAAATTCAAGCCCCATTTTCCCACTTATCCCCAGCAAAATCGAAAGAGACACTTTAGATCTCAAAAGCAGAATTTTTCCCTCAACAATGCTTCGTCATTTAAAGAAACTGCTGGGCTACAGCTGTGCCTGCACCATGCCCATGATGCTGTAAAGCACCCCAGAGAGAACAGTCCTTGGGCCCCAGAAGGGCTTGGCCATGCACTGTGTGCTCACACTGTGCTACCTGCAAGCGAGGTACTCAACAGTGCACTGCCTTCCAGCTTCCAGAATAAAACTGGTGGATAAGGACCCTCCCAGAGGATTTAGCATGGCTATGACAGCTCTCTGCTGGCTCCTCAAATTTGCCAGTGCTGCTGAGCAGGGCAGGCACATGCAGCAGAGAGGCTGGGGCTCTGTGTCCTGCAGCCCAAGCTGTTCAAGGCAGAGGTGTCCCTGTGGTTTGTGCCAAGACAAAAGCATTCCAGAGCAAGTCACTGTGCAAGCTGCCCTTAGGACTTCCTACTTGTGCAAGCACACAACTGGGAACTGGAAGCTACTGGAGTAGTGTGCGTGTGCCTTCTGCATACTTAGGCAGACAGGCACTGCCACTGAGCTCTTCTTGGACAGCTCAGCAAACCTCCTGTTGCAGCCTGTACTCATCACACCTCAACAGGCTCAGGCTGCAGCTCAGGAGGTCCCACTAACCAGTGCCACCAGTGAGCAATGGGTGTCCCTGCCCCAATGCACCTGCTCATGAGGTGTGAAATACACGGTGAGGCCACAGCCGCCCATGGAATGGTGCAGAGGGAAGATGGGAGCAGGGCACAACAGTGATACCTTGCGATGCTTCACCACGTAATAGAGGATGGGGGCTCTGCTGTCTGGCCGGGGTCTCCACACCAGGTCGTAGCTGTCCGTCTTGGATGTCCGTGGAGAACTGAGGATGATGGGGGCTTCAGCTGGAGTCACCAGCTCCTTGTTGGCTGCACACTGTGGAGGTACTGCTAGAGGGGTTGTTCCAGGCTTTGGCAGTCCAGCTTTATCCAAGGTCAGCTTTAAGGCACTGTCCCTGGGAGGTGGTGTTGGAGGCTGAGCCAAGTCCAGCTGGGCATCTTGCCTGGGGCTGAGTGGAGCTCCTGGAAGACAAGGTGTCACAGCAGGGTAAACGCCCATCCTAGTCTGTGGTGAAAGCAGAGCTGTGAACCCCTTGTACAGTGCTGCCTGTTGTGCCACTCATAAAAGTGCTGGCAATAATCCCTCCTTCCCCTGCTACAAACCACAGGGTTCCCTGTCTCTCTGAAGTCCCTCTTATCCTGCATACTTTAAACAGGGTCCAAGGAATCAGGTGGTACCTGAATTCAGTTTTTAGGCTCTTAGTGCAAGCTCATAGGCAGAGCTAAGCCATGGGGTAAGGCACTACACCCAGATGTCCTGTGTCTCCTGCATAGAGATTGCCCAAATGTGCACACATTGCCCTGCCCTTAGAAGCAAAATTGGTGTCCTGTGTTCCCACAGGGAGATATGGAGACCCCAGGCAGAACAGCACTTGCAGCGCAGGTTAAATAGGAAGCAGGAGCAACACACCAACTTTCTTCCCCTGCTCCCCCTGTCCTTGTCCTGTGTGTTAGGCTGTGACTAAATGGCCACGAGTGTGGAGAGAGGAGTTTACCTGGGCGGGCTGTCCTCAGCTGCACCATGGCTTGGGCACTGCCCACCTCGTTCTCGGCCATGCACTGGTAGATGCCCTCGTCCTCGGGCCCCACGCTGAGCAGCCGCAGCGCCCGGCGCGACAGCCGCAGCCGCTGGCTGCCCGACAGCGGCACCGCATTGCGCAGCCACATCACCGAGGGCTGTGGGTTCCCTCGCACCTCGCACGTGAACTTGGCACTCTGGCCCCAGGGAATGATCTGCTGGGACAGCTCCATGGTGACCTCCGGGGGCTCTGTGTGAGGAAAAAACACAGACTGCTGAGTGCCACTAGGCTGGGAGCACGGCGTGGTCATGGCTTTGCACTCTCCTCTCTGACAGGGATGAGAGCAGAGTGATTGATTCTTTCCTATCCTAAAGTCCCACTCCCTTTGTGGGCACCCACATGGGTCTGCTTCAATGCCCTTCCCTTCAGCATCCACATAAACTCCAAAGGGAGGTAGCCCCAAGCCATCTGCCCTCTCACATGATATCAGACATTTACAGGTCCCATTTTTCTGAGCTGAAATGCTACTCTGCAAAGATTGTGCTTGTGCCACAGCAACACATCAGCACCCAATGAAATGCAATCTGTGAAACATGGGTTTAGCCTCCCTAACAATTGCAAGAATGGGAAGTATGTGTGGTAGAAATATCCAAGGTGTAGTGTCCCTTACATTTTCCACTCCACAGAGAGCTTCCCTACAAAACAGAACAAAACCAAGACACTCCAGTGTCTTCCTTATGCCAATGTCAAATATGTCTAAAAAGCAACCAGGCTTCCACTAGAAAGTATTAAAACAAAGGCAGTGCCACAAATGACAGGAGAAGAGCTTCTGCCGAGGAAGGGAGGATCCATCATTTTCAGCCCATGGTGGGAGCCAAGAAGGAGGAACTACTAGCCTCAAGAAAGAATTAGTCTGGTCTCCTGGAAACTGAAACCACAAGCAGGGGGTTTGCATTACATTGTGGTTTGTCCAGGGAGAGGAAGAGTGCATCAGTGCTAATATTTTCTCCTAAAAGCAGGATGAGAGTCCAAGCCCTTCCTGAAACAATGGCTCCAGCAGCACTCACCAAACACCTGCACGTTGTAGAAGATGAACGCAGCCCCGGCCTCCCCAACGCCATTGTCAGCTGTGCAGCTGTAGGTGCCTGAGTCCTCCTCACTCGTGGGGTCGATCAGGAGGTTGCTGAGCAGGAACCGTGTCTTGTTGTAGGCAGAGACACCAGAGCCATCCTTGGCCCAGGTAACCCGTGGTGGGGGGATCCCGCTGGCCACACACTCCAGAATGAGGCTCTGGCCCTTGGTGACAATGATGGTCTGCTCCTCAGGAGGGTAGATTATCCGGGCTGCCTCCGCTGTGGAGCCTGGGGAGGAGAGATGGAGGAAGGAGGTGGGTTGGGTGGGAAGGAAGGTGGCTGGTGGGAGAGCACCCTGTGCAAGGGATAGGGAGGGTTAATGGCAGGGCACACTGTTTCCTTGTGCTGAGGCAGGTAAATGGCAATGCAGGACAAGAGGGACATTCTGTAAGGGTTCTGTGCACACAGCAAAGCCACCGTGCCAAAGGGCTAAGGGCCTGTGCTCACCCACCACCAAGAACAAATCCTAAGGAAGCATGGCAATCCCAGAGCTGCATACACATACTCCAGGAACAGACACTGGGGCCTTCTGCTGCTGGAAAGGAGTTTTCTCAGCAACTGACAATGGTTCACACAGAAAACCAGCTGCAATAGCACTGGTCTGTGCTCCCAGAGCTGGAGATGTGCAGTGAAGGGAGAGTGGCTTACGTCTCACACGGAGCCTCTCACTGGAGACTGAAGTTTTCACCTCCTGTGTCACAGGGTTGTACGCAGCACATTTGTAAGTCCCCTCATCCTCCTGGCTGGCATTAACAATCTGAAGGTTTCCAGATGGCATAATAAGGTAATTGTCTGTAGAGAGAGAAGAGAAGGTGGCACATGGTCAAAAGATATGCTCCTGTCCAACCTCCTGGAAGACATGGCGTGTCCTGAAAAAAAAGTGGACAAGGGGGAAAGAAAAAAAAACCAACATGTTGTCCCAGGCAGCACGGACATCAAGGAGACCATTCCAGGGACCCTAAACTGACTTGTGCTCAGACAGGTGGCAAAGGGACAAGGAGGCAGCACATAGAGACAGCTACTCCTGGTAAGGAAGGGTGCAACCGAGGGTCCTGTGACAGAACCTGTTGGGACAGACCCCTGTGCACTCACCTCGGGAGGCCTCCAGCCATTCCTGCTTCACACTGTAGCGGACCTGAGCCTTGGGGTGACTTTCGGGCAGGTCGCAGGCAATCACAGCTGTGTTCCCTTCATCCACCTCGATCACGTGCTGGCCATCAAACTTGAAATCTTTGAGATCTGCAAGGAGAGCAAAAGACAAGGCATCTCAGTGGCTGGCTAAACATCTCAGTGTCAGCTCATCCTCTTCCCATGGAATTGGGGCTGTTTCATTGGGGTGCTGGCAAAGGACCACTCCGACTCCAGCAGCTAGGGAAACTGGCCTGCTTTCACAGTTTTTGGTTTTTTTTTTTCTCCTCCTTCTTCCTACAAAATGAGTAACTTAAAACACAGCTTCTGGAAAAACTGCCTGCTCCAGGGCTGGGAAACTGGGTGTGAAAAATCCTGGCCTGAGAGTAAAAAATAAACCAACTTACTGCAGCACTAAAGAGTGGCCAAAAATGGTCCTTCTGCCACTTGCTATTTCACACACGGCTGCTATCCTGCTACTGAGAAGCTGACTTTGGAGTCGTAACTCAGGGAGCCCAACCTGCTTCAAGGGTGTACAGATGCAAGGTGGGAGGAAGCGTGTGATGCTCCCTGAGATCCTCCAGCACCAGAGAAATTGGTGTCTCTGCTCTGAGCACTCTTGCTCCCATCAAATATCTCACAGCTGAAAGTTGGTTAACCACAACACTTCATGTGTGCCCAAGTAGTGCCCACGCTCCAGTTAAAAGAACAGGGACTTGCAAGGAAAATCAGCTCCTCCTCTACATGGCACAGCTGCTCCTTCCCTAAAGCAGCTGTGAAAACCCTGTCCTACCACATCCCCCTGCCAGGCTGTGATGGGAGTTCCCACCCTGGCCAGGTTGATGTGGGCAGCAGGACTGGAAGCACAGGAACTAACAGGAAGGGGTACCTGACTTCTAGTTTTCTTTTCCCTATTTTTTTAAAGCAGGAGGAGAAGACTGCAGTGAAATCCCACAGATCTGGCAGGGCAGGGAGCATGCCAACCTTGCCCCACCAAACTTTCCACAGAGAAAACTGGTTTCCTTTCTCTCTGGGCGTGACGGCAAATCTTGCCAAGGCATTGCAAGCTTGAAATTTGTCTCAGACAGCCTGTGCTGTTGGGGAGGAGGTTTTGTGCCAGGAAAAAAGTCCCTCACATGCATTTTTACAACACTGTACACCAGCCCAGGCGACCACTAGTGAAAACAGCACATCCCACAGTTGGCTGTTGTCACACGTGACAGATCACACTGTCACATCAAGGCTCTGGTTGGTGCCTCTTCCCAGGACCCAGGGCTAACAGATCTCCTGAGTGGCATGCCACTAAATCTGGGTGGAGACCACACTTCTTTGCAAAACCTCACTGTAAGGCAGTGTGTTGCATCTGCAGCCACGGCACAGCCACGTGCTGTCGACAGCTCACTGGCCCCTAGAAACCCATCCCAGGATGTGGCACCCACGACCTCGGGCAGTTTGGGGAGCCAAGGGGCAGCAGGAGGGCTGGCGGCGGAGAGGCAGCAGGCAGCCTCCCTTGGCAGCCCCAGCCAGCAGAAATATGCTGTGGGGTTTGTTCTCTGGGAAATGCAGCAGCACTCCAAGAGCGAAAGACAACTCTGGCTCCAAGCTTCTCCCACCCACAGTCATGGAAAAGTGACATGAAATTTCTCAAGCAGACTTTCTGATTAAAGCAAGATCCTTTATGGAGTTTAAATAAAAACCAGCTCTCTTGGCAAGGCATCGAGAAAGCCTCCCCGAGCGCGGTGCGGAGGGGCTGTCAGGCGGCTGCTGGGGGAGCCAGCGGTCCCGGGCCCAGATCTGAGGGAAGGGGAGGAGGTTGAAAAGAAAAGGGGAGGTTTTGCAATGTCATAAAAATGATTTGCAATGAACATGCTTAATACTTTTGGAATTTCTTGGCATTGTTCAATTAAAGAAAAATAATAAAAAAGAAGGAATACGGGTGAACTTCAGAAATGTGATTAATCCTTTAAGACAAGTTGAGGAGGGGAGCCATGTTTCCACTGGATATTAAAGCCAGATGAAAGTTAACTCTTAACTTGTGAAAAGCTGGCAGCGCCTCATGTTCCACCTCCAATGAAAGTTACTGCTGGGGAGGGAAAGGATGATGGATATTTTCTCCCCTTTGCTTTTTATATTTGATCAAGGAATAAAATAGCGAGAGCCACAGAAATGGAAAGAGGTGGAGAAGCAGCAAAAGCCCAGTGTCTGCCTGCCCATGTCACGCATGTTTCTCCGATCAACAAAATATAAACGAGCATCAGGAAAATTAACGTGCGCCTTGGTGGTCTGGATTCATCACAGCCAAATCAAGATTTTGGAGCCAAGGCATAGGCTCCAGCAATGCTGGCAGGGATCTGCACACACACACTTACACAAGCACGTGTACATGCACACACACCCTGAAGAGAAGAAGGGGCCCAGGAGCCTGGAAAAAGAGCAGATCTGAGGCCCTGGCATAGCAGAGCCATCTTGAAGATGGAAAATGACGATCCTGTGCCAGAGCACCCGCCGGGATGACTGTGGGCTGGGCAGACATAAGGACCTCTCACATGCAGCCCCCCAGATGATGGTTCAGCCCACATCTCACAGCTGTGGGTGTTGCACCCCACAGTAGGGAGCAGGACCTGCTGCTCTTCCTGGCTTCCCCTCAGCCCAGAAGTGAGGGATGAGGGGTGAAACTGTGGGCTGAGGGGAAAGAACAGAGGAAAGGGATCCTGGGGTGGCTGGAGAAGCAGAGTGAAACTGGCAGGGGAGAGGGGAAAAACAGCAGAACTGGGACAAACTACTTTTTCATATGCCAAGTGTACGAGCTTCCTGCCAAACTACTCCCCTAAATTCCTGCTTCCCCGCAGAGAACAAGACTGGTTTATTTGCCAGTGGATTTTGGCCATGGGTGATCTCAAACTGCCCTCCTCGCCACTGGTATGGGCATGTACAGCCATCCTTTAGCACCAATGGGTCAGCTAGAGCTGGTGAGGGGTAGTCAGGGTCACCCCTGTCCCGCTCTGTGCATGGGACAAGCTCCCTCATACACATCCTGTTGCATTTGGCCCCAGCACAGCAAAACAGAGGGTGCAGTGCGAAGCTGGGACAACCAGCTTTGTCCTGTGGGGTTCAAACAAGCTGCCCCTGAGTTGTGGGGGGACCATGCATGTCCTCCCTCAGCAGGGAGGGGTGGAGGAGAGGGGCCATGCCAGGGGGAGATGCAGCACTTGCCCCTTCAGCTGCCCAGCCAGCAGCAGCCAGGCCCACATCTAACATGCAATTTGCACCAGAGTCTAACATCCACTGCAGCTGGGAGAAACCACATCCTCTCTCACTGGCTGGGTTTTCCTTCTCATATGGCAGCACCCAGCATGCCAGCCCATGTTCTTGTCCTTAAAAGACATGCCTGACCACAGTGAAGCAAGTCCTCATCTACCAGCCATTGTCCGGGAGGTGCTGTGGACAGACGGACTGAGCACTGCCAATCCCAGCTGTGCTAGGATAACAGGGCTTTTTTTTCCCCCTTTTTTTTGTTTAGGAGGGAGTGCAACCAAAGGCCACTGCTTGTGTCCATCTGCAGCCAGCTCTGAGGCGTGATGGGGCAAGCTGGGGTGCAGGGAGGGTCAGCCCTGCAGCTGACTGTGCTGCTGTCACTGGGGAGGGAAACCAGCTGAATCCGAGGGCTAGGGGCCAAGCAATGAGGCAGGCGACAGGCCCGACTAAATGAATGGGAGACCATAAATAACTTCAGAGAAGAAGCAATAGTAAATAAAGATGGCCCCAAAGGTAAAAGTTCTCCCTGCCGTAGGGAAGGGTGAAAGAGCGAAAGGAGTGAGCTCAAGGAGGGGAATAGGCAGGAACGGGGTCCTCCAGCCTGGGGGCAGGTACCTTCGACAATTCCCCCCTCAGCAGTGAGAGCAGCCTAGGGCTATGGCTCTCTCTCCCCATCCAGCCAGCACCGCAGTAGCCTGGGCACTGGTGCAGTCACCACCAGCTTTCTCCCACCCTGCTGAGACAGGCATAGCCCCACAGACTCCTACCTACTCACCCCCTCCAGCACATCTCCCCCACCACCCCTCAGCCCCACTCCCCCACCCTGGGCCCATCTCACAGCCCTCATGCAACAGCTCTGCTGGCTCACAAAACACCACCTGTGTTTTCCTTCTCTCCCCTCCTCACACTGCCTCTGCCCCCGGGGCCAGAGCCCCCCGTCCGTGCCTGCTCTGCAAACGCTTTTCCAACAGGCAGCCATCTCCTTCCCTCCCTCCCTCCCTCCCTCTCTCTTGCCATTGCCTCTGGGGAGTATCAGAGGAAAGGCCCGGGGAAGGAAAATGAATGGGGCTGTCTTCAGAAAGCAGCTGCAAATTCCTGGGGGATGCCCAGCCCGACCCCGTGCAGGGTCACTGCCCACAGGCACCACCGGCTGAGGCCCAGCTTCCCACACGTGCTGCCACAAGGCCGAGGACTGACCTCACCCGTGGCATCGATGGAGCGAACAGGGCAACGAGCCTCCCTTGCCCACAGCATTCCCAGGACACAGGTACCTGCACTTCCACACCCCTGGACACAGGGACACTGGAATGGGTGGAGTTTCTTTGCTGCACCCCTCATCTATTTTGCAGTTTTGTTTCCAAATGTCATGTCCATCCAGGTCAGGCTTGCCGCTGTGTTTGCTACACTGATTTTTCATGCATGCAGATGAGTGCTGGGAGTTACACAGCTCTCGCCACCTCTGCTCATCAGCTCTGCTCCAGCCATGCACAACCGTTGTCCCTGTGAGCTCCATGAAGAGCTCTTGTCCTTCCAAGCCTTTGGCTCTTACAGAACCAGCCCTCAGCACCATGTACAAGTCCCTGGTGGAGCTACTTGGCCCCACCAGAGCCCACTGCAGCCATGCCATTTACATACAGCATCTCTACCCAGGAGAGGGGCTGGGGCAGGGCTTTCTGGCAGGACAGCAACTTTGCTACCCAGAATCAGGCACAGAAAATATCTCTCTCTTCTTTGCAGCTGTCATTCATATGAAGGCTTAAAGCCTGGCTTGGAAAACCAAGAATACTCCTGCTTTATCCATACAAGCTATCCTGGACTGCAGTGCTGCCCTGGGGCCTGCAGGGCTGATCTTGTGCACCATGGTCAGGTCAGCAGGGATCAGCAGGTGTGACCTGCACTGATATGCCATGGGCTGCCAAGGTTGTGTGGAGCACCAGCTCAGCTCTAACTGGGCTCAAAGGTGCCCAAGTAATGCCTGAAGTGCTGCTCCCCCTGTCACTTTACGAAATCTTTCCCTTTTCCCTCCTCCCTCCACCTCTCGGATACACAACAGCTATTTTATCTCTGCTAGAGAAATTACATACAAGTTTCAACCAGCTCTCTCAGCCAGGGGCAAGAGAAATGGCCTCGGCGTCACTGTGCTGCAGATGAGAGAGGAGGTATCAGTCCCAGGGCTACGCTGTGGCTGCCAGCACTGCAGCGATGACTGTTATCTGCTTGCAGACTGCCAGCAAAGCACAGCGAGGCCCCAGGGGACGGCGCACACACAGCCTGGGGCACTCCAGACTGTTTCCTTCAAAGAAGGTGAAAAAAAAGGAGGGGAAATAGCCTAAAAGTTGGCCAGACAGTGTTACCTACACTCCTCAAAACCTAGCAAGTCACCTCTTCCAATGACTCCAGGTCCTCTTCCAAAATAAACCTAGGCCTTGAAAATATTTCCATAGCCTGAAGGACATGATGGGGCCTTCTGGTGCTTTAGGACCTGTCTCCCATCCACCACTGGTGCTAGACCAAAGCAAACAGATAGGTCAAACACACATACTTTTCCCAGGAGACAGAGCTGGTGGTGGTGGGTTGAGGTGCAAGTGAAAAAAAAAGAAAAGGGGACTGGCTAAGCAGGAACTGATCAGGCTGAGGGAGCTATGCACACCCTACTCTCCTAAATGCAAACCATGCCCTTGGTAATCCCATCCACCTCTCCCCTCCTCTCCTTCTCTCTATCAGGCCACCAGCACACACAGCCCCCTTTCTGCTCTGGAATGTGTTCTCCGAAACTTAATCTCAGCATGGGGCTCAGGCCAAATCCCCCGACAGATTCGGCCCCGTGACAGCCCCCTCCCACCCTGCCTCAGAGTTCAGCAACTCTCTCCTTGCTTTCCCTGGCCTCCTCCTCCTCTCACACAGCCTGGCCTAAACATTTCACTCCTGATTAATGTATCAGTGACAAGCCAATAGTTCTTGGCTCTAAAGCAAAGCCAGGCCCCACTTTGCACAAACATCTTCACTTCTTCATTTTCTTAAGACTTAGCCCAAAACTCCCTTTTGCTGGGAAAGATGAAGCCCTTTCTACGCTCAGGGACTGTCACTGCAAGGCAATGGCAGCCTCCTCTGCACACACTTGCTCCACCAAACACTGTGTGGGCTTCTGAGAAGGAGGGGCACTCCACTGCTCTTTCTCAGATGCACCTAAATAGAGCACTTTCTAGCCAAATACACCCAACATCTGGCCAAAACCAGGGGCTTGTAAGAAAGCTGCCCATCTAAGACACCTCTGGCCACACACAGGTCTCCCAGTGCCAGAGGGCAGCGGTGAGGAGCATGTAAGCCCAGGGATAGGAGCCAAGTCCATCAGAGCTGTGTCTCAGGAAGGCAGTAAAACTTAACACACACTGACCCTGTGCTGGCAGCAGACCTGCAACAGCCCCAGCAGCAGTTTGGCCATCAGCACCAGCAGATACTATTTGAAAACTCCATCAATAAGTCAGGAAAAAAGGAGGCAGCTTGACTGTCAGGAAACCAATCATGCACACAAACCCCATAGCTCAGGTATTCCCTGGTTCTTGCAAAAACTTCTTCCTGCAAGACAGGTTCGAAGCCTACCAGGCAGGAGGAGGACAGCTTGGGTCAGACTGGGCCACAACGTGTCAGCCAGTCCACGATCAAAAATGCTACAAAATGGCCTACACCAAAGGAGTCATCCCTTAATGCCTGCATGAACAAGCAAGAATGGATGAGCCTCTCCAGATGTGTGAGTGATGGCCCAAGAAAAGCAGGGGCTGGCACAGAACTAAAGCTACTCACTAGCTAAGGTGACCACTGCCGGGACACTGGCAATGACTCCTTCAGGCACACGAGCAATGCACTGGTAGCGCCCCACGGTGCGGTTGTTGAGAGCTGTGATGACGAGCTTCCCTCGCTCCACGTGGATACCCAGCACCTCGTCTGATCCAGCCAGCTCCTTCCCATTCAGTCTCCAGGTGAGGTTCACTCGGGGCGGGTCCACCACACACCCCAGGCTGACTGGGCCCCCAAGCTTTTGGACAATGGAAGCAGGTTGCACTGTGACCTGCAGAGATTCACCTGCGCAGAGGGAAAAAAGGGGAATAAGAAAGCTCTGTGAGACTCAGCAATAGAAAGGACAGAGGAAAAAGCTGCAGTGCTGTACATTTTGCATTCCCCACCTACACACACCCACCCTAATTTCTGGAGATGTACACCAGCCTCATTTCTTCTTGGCACCATCTGAGAGAAATGTCCCACTCCAAATGTATCTTCTCCTCTGGAGGAGGGTTTGAACCTAGACCTTTGGTCAAGACTACTCAGGGAACAGCAGAGAGAGGAAGCCTTTTTGTCTTTGAGGCATGGCTACACTGAACAGCATCAAAGGAAACCAAATTGGGCAAGAAAAGGCACTCACTCAGTTTGGCAAAACAGCTGGCAGCTGCAAGCACGAGGCAAGGGATGGGGGACATGGGCCTCTTCCTTCCACGTGTCATTGCCATCCCATGCGGTGTGACCTGGGGCACCCAGGGAAGGGGCCCATAAGCTGCCTCAGGGGATGCAGTGGATGTGTGGCAGTGGATTCCTGCGGATGACAAGAGACACGATGGATGAAACCCTGAGGCTTCCCTCTGTTTCCAGCCCTGCCTGGCTTCTCCACCAACACCCCTAAACTGCCACAGATTCACCGAGGCAGTGGCCTGAGGAAGCCACAGATGCTGATGCAAGCATTCCTCTTCTCCAGCTTCTCCCCCAGGCATGGCTGGGAGTCTCCCAAGGCGTCCCATCCGCAGCCCTCACTACACATACACACACAGACACACTCTCCCCTTTCCCTGTTTGATACTTGGCACAGTGAATGACAGTGATGCACACCAGGCAATTTCCAGGAGCAAAGCACCAACAGTTCCAACAAAGTGTCACTGAAAATACCCACTGAGTGTTGCTGCTATTTCTTGGATACGTCTAGAATATATTCTATTTTGAACACTAAAGTAAATGAGCAGTACAAGTCCATTCTAATTAAGAAACTCAACCTAGCAAAATATTTCAGATTAACTGTTCTGCCTGAAACACACCACCTATTCTAAGTCTACACAAACCACCAGGTTCATGTTTGACAGCATCAACTAGCCCTAAAATCTGGAAATGTAAGGCCACCTGTCACAACCCAGGTTGCTGTGAAGAGCTGCACACTGCAGCAGCTGCTCTGGAGACTCATGAACAAACACTAAAGCAGACAAGCCAGGTCAGGGGGATTAAAGACCTCAGTAGCTACCCCAGGAGACACCTCAGATGTCAGGCTGAATTATCTTTAAACAAAGGCAACAGGCTGAAGTCAAGAGGAGATTTCCCTCTACTGGCTTCATAATGCAGCTATAGGATTTTGAGTGACCCGCACTTAGCTGCGGCACTAAGATGACCTGCAAGTCTCAAGGCACTGCAGAATTGCTCCTGTGGCACGTCTACAGGGAAGAAGCCCAAGACCAAACCCAAAGCAGCCATGGCAGCCAGCCCAAGCAGCAGTTATACTGCAGCAATCAGCTCATTAGCCACAATCACCACCTCAGCAGCACCTGACTCTGCAGGGCAGTAGTTCCTACTGCCACCATGGTCACTGCTTGAGCCATCCCCTCCTTGAGCATGTCCTTTCCATACCTATCTCAGTCAAAAAGAGGGCACAAGTCCCTTCAAACATAACCCCCAAAATTAAACCTCCTAACTCCTGAAGTAAGGACTGACACAGACTCCACCTGAGATGCTTGGTGGGTTGTTCAAGGCAAGGCTGATTACTGCTAGCAAGGAACCACAGCATTTGGGGCCGTATCACCAAGCTACTCTCAAATGACTTTGCTTGGCCTTTGGTGACAGCAAAGGTGCAGAAGTGCAGCACAGGGCAATGTCCATGGCCAGCCATGCTGAGATCCACATTGTGACAGCAAGAATCCAGAAGGCTGACTTGCATGCATCTCTGCAAACTGGGCTGTCCCTCTGACAGCCTCACAAGCTGTCCCTTCCCCCCCCACCCCCACACATCCCAGAGCCCTGCTTGAAGGAAAAGTCAAGGAAGAGACATTCATATAAAGTTGAGAAGAAAGAGGAAAAGCCTCCTCTGAGCTGGTAATTTCAAAAGGGAGAAACACCAAGTAAAACGACATGCTGCTGGAGTTTTGGAAAGGCCACAAAGAGCATTTTTACATTGCACTTTGCAGGCCAATATGAGCCCAGCGGGCTCTACACAAGGCAGCTCTTTCCAAGAGTTACACAGTCATGGGTAGAGTGGCTGTGAGGCCAAGATGACAAGCCCTGCTGAGATGCAGAGTAAATTAAGTCAAGCTTGGCAGGGCCCAATGTGGCTTCCAGCCATCCAGGAGCACGGACAGAGCTCTGACACTGGGCATATCCTGAAGGTACCCAGAGAGACTACCTAGGCCGTACTTCAGCTACTGCAGGCTACAGTTCCATTATTTGTGAAAATTCCTGTGGGTAACCTCCAATGCCAAAGAGAAAAGACAGCAACTTCCCTCCCACACACCTCATCCTTCTTGGTATTCACTCTCCTCACCTGAGAAGAGTCTCAACATTTCTCCCACCAACCAGCACATGGTGTCATACAAGATACTTCAGTGATTGACTTGGAGACCCATCTGAGTTGCTCAAGTTTATTTCTCCACGTAAGACAGCCACCAAAGCATGCTTCATTATGCCACAGCCACCATGGCAAGTCACCACTGATGATGGCTGTAAAAGTGCCCTGGGTCTGTCTATACCAGAACATGCAGTGTTGACACCACTCCTGATGCACAAGTTAAGGTCCCACTAATTACACTCATCTGGAAAAGACGTTGAGTTAGTTCAGGCTTAAAAACATCTCACACTTTAAGGTTTACTGGAGATGGAAAACCTTTCACTGATGTAGAAGAAACTTTTTGGGGTAGGACTTACTGTCTGATTCCTCAGTGTCGGAAGCCTACGGAGCAAAGCTGATTCATTCCCCCTATCTGGATAGGTTTGGCAGCAGGATAGAAAAATGTTGGACAGAAAGGAGTTGGTCCCTGGAGCCCAGGCTGAGGGAGGGGATGGACAAAGACGTTCCCAACCAGACCTCCCTGCAGCTCTGTGTCGCACGGAGCCTCTGGCCAGAAGGGCAAAGCCAAAGGAGCAGAACTGTGCATGAAACCCTTCGTGAGCTAGGACCACCCAGGCACACTGATGCAAAGACTGAACTGGCTGCCCCCAGGTCTGTGAAAAGATGAAGAGCAATAGGTAGGGAGAAAAAAAGGAGCTCAAAAAATTTGGCCATGGCACCAGGCAGATTGAACAGCACTGAGCAGAGAATGAGGAGAGAAGGTGTGTTGCAACAAGTGTATGGTACCTCCCCAAACCTCCAGGCAAGAGTACAAGCTCTAAATAGGGACATGTGGCCATTTCTTTCACAGCTGAGTGAAGTACAAAAAGTAAATGGCCAGCATAAAAATAATGAGGAAAATGAATGAAAACATCAATTCCAAAAGAACTATTAGGATCCAGGGCCGGATTTTGAAATTCTCAGCTTCCACAATTGAAGCCAGATTTTCAAAAGCATTCAGTTCTTGACATGCTGAGCTCTCCTGAATAGGCAACCAACTTATTTCGATGCCTAAATGGAAGCTGACCTCCTTTGAAAATGCTGCCCTTAAGCAGCCTGCAACAGTGCAAAGCAAGGAACTTTATTAATCAGGCAGCTTTCGATCTGCCTCATGTCCCCGCCAGCAGCACCAGAGTGGACTGCAGTGGGAGAGACAGCAGAGGTGGGGAGTGGAGGAGGCCCCAGGCACTCCAGTTGACTTCCCAGAGGTGGTGGTCCTGGGCAGGGGCTGCAGGGTCCTACTCTGCTGCAGGGTCCTACTCTGCTGCCTCCCCTCCCCAAGGCAGGTACCCTGAGAGCTGCCCCTGGTCGCCAACACTTCTGCAGCCACCAACAACACCAGTCTTGGCAGCTCCTGCTTAATTGCTATCTAGGAAAAGAAAGAGTTAAAGTAATTTAAAGAGCTCAAGAGGGAGGGAAAACAACAAAAAAATTATTTATTTATTTTGAATTCTTTCCTGCCAGGTTAAAATAACAATTTCCTGTCGGTGGAGCTCTAAGTCCCTTTCAGACACCCCAGTAAATCAAAGGAGGGGGCCATTAAGAGAACAAAATTAACGAGAGCTTCATCAGCTAAGGAGGGGTGGTGGGGGTGTAAAATCTGTCGGCTCGGCTTCCCACCACACACCTAAGCCCAGCGAGGCCTCTGCCTGCAGCCCCAGCTGTGCCGCGGCGATGGAGGGCACTGCAAAGGCAGCCGAGCGAGAAAGGAAAACCAGAGGTGAAGATATAAAAGGGAAAAAAGGCCCGCGCCTGCGCGGGGGGGTGACAAAGCTCGAAAGGAAAAAGGGATTTGAATTAAGTGCAGGCAGCAGGAGAGGTGTTTGCTGATTAGAAACTGAAGGTTTTACTGAGGAAATGCTTCTCACAGCCCCAAGCCCCCTCCTGCTTAACAAGGGCCAGCCAGGCAGCCCTTGTTACTGCCACACTGCCTGTAATTTACAAGGCTCCCAAATAGGAACCAGCCGGCGCCCCAGCTCCGGGGCAGCATCCCCACACCACACATCCCAGCTCCACCGGCAGGCTGCGGGAAAGCACAGGCACAACGGGAGCTGGGGAAACCCACATGACAGTGGTTCGGGGCTGTGTCAGGCAGAGGGACCTTGGGCACCCTCTTCCTGCAAGGGATGAACTGTGGGAAGGGGCACGGACTGCTCTGCACCGAGGGAAGGGCTGCAGCAACTTCAGTCCAGCTACCAGCTGGGGACACCCTGGGTGACTCTGGAGAATTCACTGCAGCTGCTCTCTGTTTCCAGCGGGTCAAGTAGGGACAATGATACTCCCAGCTCTCTGTTTCATACATTGAGACCTTAGCTTTTCAGAAAAAGCAATGTTTTACACAGTACTATGAGCCAATTTTACTTGTAATCATTAGTTTTTAACACGAGACAGTACTTTTTTCCCCCCATGAAGCAAAAACCACTGAAAAAGAAAATGTGCAAGAGAAAAGAGCAACAGTACCCCTTTGTTTTACAAATTGAGGAATCTGAGGGCTAGAAGAGGAAGCCAACCTGGCCCAAGGTTATGCAGTAAAACAGTGGCAGGCACGGCTGAAAATCAAAAGCTCTCTGACTGGGACCTCCACCCCATCAAGCAAGCTGTTCCTGGATCCCAAATCTTTTCCATCCCCTCTGAAAAATCCCACCGTACAACTGTATAATTCTCTAGCTACAAAAATACAGTCCAGGTGACGTACCTGAGCAGATCAGCTGCAAAGTCCCTGCATGATTCCTGGGCATGGACAGCAATCTGGGCATCCTCGACTGCTTCTCCCCAACCCATTAAACAGTAACATCCCACAGGGCAAAATTTAACTCTACCCAACCCCTGTCCCCATTTCCAAGTATTAATTTCACGCTGTTACGCTCATTTCTCTGAAAGGGTTTGGAAAAGGAGAGGTTGGTGCAGGACAGAAGCTCCCCCTCCCATGTCACAGCATGGGCAGCTGTTGGGGATGAGTGTGCAGGTGCCATGGGGAGTGGCAGGATCCCAAATGAGAAGCGGTTGGTATCAGGAGAGGGCGGAAAGGCGGAACTCGATGTTACACCACCACATTTGAAGTCAAGGAGGTAGTACAGTGTATGTGGAAACAGGGATAAAAGCTTGCCTGTTTTTCTCTCTGTAGCACTGAGCTACTGATTTCAGAATGCATTAGTTCTTTCAACATAGTCCTTGACTAACTGTATGAGGAGGTCCCCTTCTCCCGTTTTTAAAGTGATTAGGCAAAGGAGACTCTCTTACTGGCTGCTTGTGAGCTCAGAGAGTCCATCAAAAAGCCACAACAGAGAAAGCTTGGGATAAATTCATGCTCACAGTTAGAAGGAAAATATCCAGAGTAAAACCTGGGATGGTACAACCACCACAGATCAGTGAGTTTGCCTAAAACCTGCAACTGAGTGACCCTAAAAAAGAACCACAGTTTTAATCCAAGCAAGACCTGAGCAATAGACACCTCTTTAAAAAATAAACTAAACTTGCAGGTAAAACACCTCTTTTCCTTGAACAGAACTGCCCATGCAAACCAAACCAGCAACAAACCAAACATGCAAACATCTTTGTAACTTTTTTGTCTTCCTCAAGATGAAACTACTTCCCTGAGCAGTTCCTTTTCACAACAGCCGGCAGCATCACCAGGGAGAGGACTGGGCATGCTGGCTTTGAATTAGCAACAGGATGCAAAGCCTTCTCATAGCCTGACTTTTGCTCATATCCCTGAGGACCCAATGCCTGCAGTTTCTGGCACCTCTCCATCCAACAGCTCCTCTGAACTGAGCACCACTTTCCAGCTGGCATTGATCAGGCTGACTTTGCTGAGCCCCAGCAAACCCTTCACATTGGCATTTCATCAGCCAGGAAGTGTGAGGCTGCCTGAAGAACGAAATGCCACCCTCCTACCTGCCACGGGCTCCCCAGTCTCACCATGGTGGTGGCACTGCGGCAAGTGTGGATCACCTCGGGCACTGCCCGGGGCATGGAGGTCCCAGGGTGGCTGGGCCTGCCAGCCTGGCACAGCCCTAGTGCAGGTGGGCCACGGATGCAAGGATGGCCTTGCCCCGCAGGATACACGTCCTGTTTTCCAGTTACCAGGAGAGGAGCCCTGTGCTAAAACAGAGTATACGCACTGGCTTTTGCTGCCCCTTGGCGTGCCCTGAAAGCAGCTCCAGTCCTTGAAAAGACAAGGCTAAAGCGTAAGAAAAAAAGAAAACCCACGTCCTTTCTTCAATATCATGCTCCCCCCATGCCCTAGACACTTAATTTCCCTCCTTCCCCCCCCCGGCTTCCCCCTCCATTCTGAGTAAATTCAATTTGACAACCCTGCTAATTGGATAAACGCTGCTCCCTACGCTCCTTTAAGGCTGCCCGCTTTTCTCTCCTTGTTTTTGGAGGGCGATTGTGGCTGTTCTTTAACATGAATTCCATCTGCTTTATTTCTCCTCTGCCCATTCAAGACCCCTCCTGAATATGTATGAGGGGCTGCGCCCCCCCACCCCCTTTCTCCTCCATCCCACCTCCCTCCCTCATCACCCCCCCACCCCTCTCCCTGCCCTCTCCCATTGCCCGGNACTGCCAGTCAAGCCTCGGGCCCTCAATGAAGCCCGGAGGCCTACCCTAATCTGCTGCATGCTTGCCATATGGGAGCTGTGTTGCCCTGGGAAACACTAACAGGCAGAACGGAGCTTAATAGAGTCCATATTCATTGTAATGCAGTGAAATGGCTTGAGGGACTATTGCCCCTTGGGTCTGTTTTCATTCTTCTGTTCCCCCTCTTTCTTTTCTCTCTCTCTCTTTTTTTTTTTTTTTTAATAAATTTTTTTCCTCCCCTCCTTCTCCCCCTCCCTTTTTTTTTTTT